>ML785793.1:426259-440278 GCA_009831015.1 Picea engelmannii | reverse complement strand
AACCTTAAAAAAAACCTAGCTATACTTGACGGAATTCCGCGAAATTTCGCGTGCTGTCTTACATGGTCATTTACAACATTCCTAAACACTAGCTACCTAGGAATAACTTCATTAGAATGCCTTTCGCCACTTTGGAGGAATTATTGGGTGGGAGTGAAAAACTCAAGGGAGATTAACCCGGCTGGTTAGGCCACATTAACCTCCTGAGGATAAAAAATACTCAACGAAAGGAACTCTCCTAATGAGGAAACCCTAAGGCAACTGACCTAACATGATCCATGTAGACTTATTACAATATTAACCCACGCAGGGGTGCGGTAATCCCGCTTACAAAATTTTGTGCTGGAGCATCAAATGCCCAAGTAGAACCAAAACTGTCTTCGACATACTTGCATCTGATGATGCATATCTTCATGGCACATGAGTTGAACCCTAGTTGAATAGGCGGTCAACAGGGTCAACTAAGTTAGAGGGAGATTAATTACAAAATGGTTATAAGTTACAAATATTACAACAAGATAGATACCAAGATACAATAAAGAATATCTAAGATACAACAAGGCTAAACTAGATACAATAAATACAAGGTATACAAATAATGACTAACCAATTGCTTGCATGTGCAGGAAATAAATATATTCAAAATAACCATCAACACATCAAGCCAAGCATGCTCACAATAGATCTTACTCTATTGGACCGTTTATCAATGGCAAAAAGACAAAAGTCACTCAAAACCCAATCAAGAGAGTGCTTCCAGGTAGATGCGCAACTTCTTGAAGGATCACACCACAAATACAAGAACAATGATATAGATGAAAAGCTTAAAAAGTAAAGTGTTCCAGATGATATATGTAACCACTTAGATAATTATTCCACAACACATAAAATGACTTGCATGTAAAAGTAGATATGAAAATGTGCTTGCAAGTGTAAAAGTAAATTGCCAATGTTGTAGACCAAGGATTAAGTTAGGTGGTTAAGTGGGATTTATTTTAATTCTATCTAAGTGTCAACCCAATACTTTCCTTCCCTAATTACCAAGTGACTGCTGGGTGCTCAAGAAGTTAGGCAACGAGGCCACGAGACTGTCGCGCGCCACGAGACAGTCCCAGGCCTAGCACCTTCCGTTGTCTTCCTCCGACCCCGTTTTAAATGGCGAAGATAGTTGGTAAAGGTGCCCTATTAAGTCTAATAAATTAATTATTAAACCTATGAGCTAAGTGTCGAAGTGCTTGAGTGCTTAAAGCTTTGCTAAAAAATGATGCCAAATATACTACTTATCAATTTTAAATCTCGGAAAAGGGCCTAGGGGACCCAAAACCGAAATTGAGAATTAAGTTCTTAGATTGTGAGATTACCGCATGTAAAGTGTAAAGAGCTTAAAACAAATTGAAAGGCGATTATTTTTTAAATCTTTAAGAAGCCCATGTTTGCATGCATGTGTGAAAATTAAATACTGAAAAAGTAAATGACTTGCATGCAACGAGTTGACGAAAAGTAAAGATTCTAACTATGCCTCCACGGGCTCTAAATTAGCATTTAGGTGTGAGGTCTACTCTAGATGATTTTAACTTTAAGCATGCATGTAGATACCACAACTAACTAGCTAAACTATGAAGTAAAGACAGAAAGGAAACTAAACTAAAGCTTGGAAATCAAAACTGAAATGAAAAGAATGCAAGCCACTTGGGTACACTCCTTTGAGCTTGCTTACAACATTTTAGATAGAAGAGAAGAAGAGGATAGAGTTACCACTTTGAAAGGAGGTACTTGGAGGTGTGTTGTGCATGAATTTGGGCAACATTTACCCTTGACCTGGCGAGAATCTGTAAAAATCAGCAAGCTATTGCTTGCTGATTTGTGCTGCAACACACTCACAATGTTAAGGAAATTTTTTGTTTCGCAACAGAAGTTTCCTGCATGTAAAAACTAGAAATATGTATGAATTTATTGGCCTATCTAAGCAAGTTAGCACCCAAAATTTGAATATGAAAAGAAGAGAAAGATGAACAAGAAAACTTGTGAAGTTTTAGTGGATGATGAGGGTAGATTCCTGCTTGAATCTATCCCAACAACTCCCCTTAAGATGACCTGCAAACTTCAAATAAACTGTGAGATCAAGTAGATAATGGACTGCATGCATGCATAATACAACAAAGTTAGTATTATAAATGAATACAATGCATATAGGCAAGCAATCATAAATTTACTAAACCCAACTAAGCAAACAAAGTTTTACTTAAGCAATGCTACTTAATGATCACAATAATATTGAAAGCAATGAGCAATATCACCTCGCAAATAGATGGAACATGTAGACACAGTCCAATACTCCCCGATTCCTCTAAAGCAATTATTTATTATCCAATGGAAGAGGTTGTAGCAATAAAGTTGCTCCAAGCTCTTCAAGAACCAGTGAACGAAAGCAAGATGATAATGAGAGAGAGAGAGAGAGATGGTGAGAAAAGGGTAGCATAACAATTCTTTGAAGAATGGTGAGGTAAGAGTGAGGGGAGAGTCTCATTTATAGCATGAGAGGCCAAATAGACTCCTCTTGGATCTTTGACACTTGTCAAACATCCAAGCCAAGAGAAGCTCAAGGAAAGAAGGCGCATTAGCTTTTAGGTCAAGTGGAGAATAGAAGGTAGGATGAGTGGATAGGTGAAATGGCATGCTAAGAGGGGCGTATTGGTCATGAGGGAGGCCCACACTTTACCTTAAAGCAAACTTCCACTTTCTTGGAGATGTTTCCACCTTTGTTCCAAGAGAGGGGCCTAAGTTTCCAAGGAGGGCGCGAGTTTGTGGAAGGAAAGTGGAGGAGTGTGGATAGCACACTCCAAGTGGGATGTGGAGTGGTTAGGAGGCGCACACCTCATCAAGGAGGGGCCTGCGACTCACTTCAAGTGAGTTTCCAAACTTTTACATGGGGTGGGGGGTGCAAATCACAAGGAAGGAAATAATTAATAAGTGAGTTATGAGGTGGGTAATGGTTAGGAAAGGGGGTTGGATAGTTTTAGGAAGTCTCTCTCAGTCATTATCAACCTTTACTTCACCTCAATTGATGAATTATTACAAAATTGACATTTTTCCAATGTCCCGGGTTAGCAATTAAAATTGCTTTTATCTGACTGAGACTCCTAAGTGGACAAAACCCTAGCAAAACTTGTCCGACTGAGTTGAAACTTGGTCCAAGGGTGTAGGGGGTCTCTTTCCATTTCTTTTGAGTAGAAATACCCCTATCAAAAGCCCAGGGACCTAGTTTTTACATTAATTATAAAAAATTAATCAATCAAATAATTAATTAAAATCCCAACCTTAGGAAATTTTAATTAATTAAAAAAAATCTATCTAGACTCTACTAAAAATCACGAAACTTTTTGTGTTGTCTTACATGGTGATTTACATCATTCCTAAACACTAGCTACCAGAAGATGACTTCATTAGAACGCCTTTCACCACTTTGGAGGATTTATTGCTAGTGGGAGTGAAAAACTCAAGGGAAATTAATAAGGCTGTTAGGCCAAATTAATATCTCGAGTATAAAAAACACTCAGTGAAAGGAACTCTCCTAATGAAGAAATCTTTAGGTAACTGACCTAACTATGATCCATGGAGACCTATTACATTATTAACCCACGCAGGGTTGCGGAAATCCCGCTTACAAAACTGTGTGCTGGAGCAAAAAATGCCCTGTAGAACCAAATAGTCTTTGACTTGTTTGCATCTGATGATGCATATCTTCATGGTACATGGAGTTGACCCCCTAGTTGAATAGGCGGTCAACACCTAGAAAGTGGTAACTCAAGAGCAAGCACACCCTCCATAAAGGCGCTCATAGAAATGGACCAAATGACTCCATAATCCATGAAGTAAGCCCAACACGTTTCACTATCACACTTACTCAAAGGGTTTTTTTCTTTCCTGCTTCCCCCAAGATGTATCCCTCTACTTGGGTCTTTTCTTTCATGTTTCGGTTGGCACACCTAATAGGGTCTGATGATGGTCTTCCCATACTCAAACTTGCCAACTTACATAAAGGCTTGAGTTAATGTGAAGTTTCAAGGGGATACTTGATGTGAATTGTTTATGTGGCTTCTATGTTAAGTAACAACTTACTTTGTATAATCTAAAGACTTTTGTGCCTTGTGAACATTGGTCTTACTTGATTCCATACTTTGATTTGATTTGGATGCGCATGGCATCATTCTTTGAGGGATGTCCTCTGCTTTCACCCAGGACATTGTGCATCTTTTTATAGGATATGGCACGTGTGATGCAGAGCATTGAGTCATTGGATGGCTTGACATACTTAGATACAGGCTCTCACATCTTCTGGACCTTGGACGGCGAATAGATGGGCTTGCATTTGACATATATCGTCACAATGGCACACAGATGGGCAAGAAGCCCACACTTTGGGCATTGTACCCTGAAGATTATTATGCATTGGATGGAGGATGTTACAATGATGGATGGTTGGATGCCATGCAAAGATGAGATACACCCCTCTTCACCTTGGACGCTATCCTCTCCACCTTGGATGCTGGGCCTTTTTGATGATGACGTCATACTAGGGTTTGATGGTGATGTGGTTTGCTTGCCACTTGGACACCACATGATGACTTGAGATGTGATAGGGCACTTGATGATGGTCTTCGACCCCACTTGCATTACTTGATGATGACATGTGGCCTTGGGAGGCCTCCTTCACCTTCTTGAGGGCTTGACGATAGCACACGTGTGACCTTATGATGTATTATTTGCACGATTTATCATTGTAGAGGCTATTTTGAGGGGTTGGGCCCACTTCTATCATTAATTATTGATGTTTTACTCAATAATGTGGACAAATAGTGCTTGGTTACCTCATATAAATAGAGGAAGCACTCAAACTATTTCATCATCACTCTCACACTTGTGAGATACATGTCTCTTCTCTTCTCTTTTTCGCTACGAGTACTTGTGTGCACCACATGAAGGAGGATTTTATTGGATGTTTGTCTCTTGTTGATGAATGGATGGTGAGTTAGGGTTTACTCATGCATGCGTTTGATCTAGTAAGTGTTCTTTGTTCAAGTTTATTGCTTGTGTGTGGTGTATTTTTGGTAAATGCTCTTTTAGAGGCTTAGTTGTTGCATGCTACCTTGTATGCTTGAGACCCTAGGAGGGATTAAGAGGTTTCCCTACTTTCATTTATCATTAATTGTTGAAGCATTAAGACTTTATTCTAGGGCTTACGAGTCTTTATACCTTAGGGTTCTTGTCTAGGCTAGTTTAATTCGTAGGGATTAAGAGGCTTTATCACCCTAGGGTTTGACCCAGTTCAATTAATCTTGTTGCTAGAGGTTAGAGAAAAACACGACACCTAGGGTTTATGAGGCTATATGCCCTAGGGTTTGTTTTTTTAAGAAGTTGGGGTTAGGGTTTATGAGGCTATATGCCCTAGGTTGATCTTCATCTGTCTCACACCTTGCAATTTTCATGGTGTGTTCCTTGACTCCATTGCCCAAGAAAGAGAAATGACACTAGTCTTGTTGATTACAAGTGATGGTTGAAACCCTAGTTTAAATTAAACACACTCTCTCTAAAAAAACTCTCTTAACTTGGATTAATGACATCATTAGCAAGTTAATTGCACTCTAGTGCTTTGAATGATCATTGGTTTTTCTTGTTGTTGTCATAAATAAAATGCTATAACCATTAGGGCTTGTATACATTGTTGCATATTTACTTAATATTGTGGCTTAAAGTGCTCAAAATTGTTATCTAGAAATTGGATGTTAAAGTACTTGTTGAAGGCTAAATTTTAAAGTGCAACTACTAATTTTCTGGGGTATTTTTCCCATTGCTGTTATAAAATACTTAATGCTGATATAGACTGGTTTACTGCGGCAATTTTACAACAACAATTGATTTAAGTTGATATCTAGTGTCAAAAGGTGAATGACATGCTATATAACTTGGTAATTGATTAATATATGCATTGGAAAGTTTCTTGTTTCATATAGGTTGCCTGATTACCTTGCACAACCATCTTTTGTCCTTCACCTATCTCAGACCTAGCTTATCACATCTAAGTGACCAAGATAGGGGGTTGTAGTCTTGGCCAATCTTGCTACTTGATCTCTTGAGGTCAGTAGGGAATCCTCCCTTGTGTTGGACCTCTCTCCTTCACTAAATGAGGGACTATCTACTTAGGTGATAGTGGTAGATACCTCCAATTGTTACACAAGATCGATATCTTGTGGAGGGCTTTACACAAGTACAAATCTTGTGATAGCAAATAGCATTGGGATGAACATATTGTTGAGAATGCCTTAAGCCTTTTCTACCATCTTCTTGTCTCATTGAATATTAACATAGGGAGTGACTATGATAGGAGGCTACCTAGGTACATCATAGAGGGAAATTGTATGGGTGAACATGGATTGGGTGTCAAGTTCAAAGGGGATATTGGAGTGGTGAGGGAAGAAGTTATGTCAAAAGGTTTTAGGGGAGCAGTAGAGAGCTGTACGCAATGCACGCCTCCTCGGTGAGATGAAGAGGTGTTTCTTGTAGTGGAAAGGTTATGGTAGGATTTACTGAGGATGGGGTAGGAGGTGGGGTTATGGTGAAGGGCATGACAGAGCTATCTACGATGGGATTTGCATTCCTCTTCATGCCACCAATTCATAGGGTTGGATCTGTGGTTGACGGAGCGAGAATGAGCACTGGTAATGTGGGGATAATAGGTAAGGGTCGCATCCTGAATGGTTGATGAGAGATGATTGTATTTAGAGAAGGTTAACTCTAAGGACAAGAAATGGGATAGGGGAGGTAGAAGTTGTTGGAGGTGGGAAGCAAAGTTGTTCAGATCCTCGTTGTCGAATAAGGGAGTGATGCAAGGAGACATAGGTGGAGGAGGGGGGGATATGGGAGGGGGGTTGGTTGGCTCTGAGGGAGAAGGATAGGAGGGAGTGATCAGTTAGAGAGATTGGAGTGATAGAGGAATGATGGATATAGGGGAGGAGGTCTTGGTTTGGCCAGGACATAGTCGACCACACTCGCTCCCCACTGTAAGAAAAACACGTAAACTTGTTGGAATTCGAAAAACAATAGAGGCCATCTAGGATTAGTGGCCGATGAGAGTCACCAAGGTACAAAAGATGCTTGTCGTACGCTATAAGGGGTCCCAAAGCATCATTCGAAGTCCTAGGGATGTCCATTGAAATTAGATCAATCTCGCGTATGCAAAGAGCATCCTCAGACCTGTCGTGAAGTGGGATTTGGTGGGCTTTGGTGCAGGATTCGAAGTCCCCTAATATGGTGATTGTCCCCCAATGCTGAGTACTGAGCAATATCTACATATAAATCTTTGTAAGGGTCCTCGTCTAAATCCTTGTGAAGAGCAAAACTTGAGGACGTGCGAGGTGTTACCAATGTTACCAGAACCGGATCGGAATTGGTAAAACCGGCTGGTCCGACCGGGTCACTGGCAAAACCGGCTGGTCCGACCGGGTCACTGGCAAAACCGGTGATTCAAACCGCTCATGATCGGTTCTGTACGGAATCGATTTTTTTTCTCAAACCGATCGGTTCTGTACAACCGTCGTACGAACGAAAAAGTGAGCAGATTTGCAAATTAAAAAAAAAAAAGGGGGCATGCAATGGAAGGTATGCAGATTCATATTATTAGATTGTATAGTCTCTAGTCTAGACTCAAGAGTTATTTTTGGACCTTATAGGCCATTTAGAGCCTTTTTGATGATGTATTTTGATTCAAATAATCATATGACTATGGAGTGCACTTACTCTTAGTGCTATTTTGGTTTTATACACTGTTACTTGTTATATATATATGAGAAAGTTTGCAAATTTGTGTATAATGGTTTGGATTCACATGGATGCACATGAATATGTATTTTTTTTTGCAAAATTTGAATATTTTATGTATTTTTTAGTGACCGATTTTTTGATCTGGGTTTTTTCCGGTTTCGGTTATTTTGGTCGACCGGTTCAACGACCTGTCTGGTTCTGGTAACTTTGGGTGTTACCCCTTATTTTGACATAGGGGTTGATCTTGAGGGTTTGATGGCATATTGGTTGATGATGCATAGCCCCTTTGTTGAAGCACCTTAGGGTTTGAGCATAACATTGGCTTCATTTAGGTTTTTTGGGCATCTTCACAGTTCCCAAGACACCTTCACATATCTTGAAGCAGTTCATGGTTTCCAAGGCATTGTGTAAAACAAATTTGGGCTATTCTTCATGCATTAGAACCCTCTTGCCATGCCACGTTCTAGATTTTTTAGAGCTCACCTTATTCACTCATTTTGAGGCATGTGTCACACCATTTGAGGGGACATCCACCTTGGAGGTTGCATGGAGATTTCACTTGGAACATGTGGGCTTGTTAGAACCTTCTTTGACTTGGGGAAGACCTCGACAAGAATTGAGGGGGACTATTCCACCCTGGAGACATCACACGTTGCTTGTTGGAGCTATTTTTGAGGAGTCATCCGCCTTTGAGGGTTATTTCATTGATTATTGAGCCTTTTCTCATTGAAGACTCATGCGCCCACATTGGAAGGACCCTAGGAGGGTTGCATTACATTTTTGAGGAAGATTTTTTCACCTTGCAAACTTCACACATGATCTTTGGAGTTGATATGGAGGGGCCACCCCCTCTTGAAGGGTTTCACTCACGATTTAGAGGAACGTTTCACCATGGAGGCCATACATCCACATTTGGAGGAGACCTTGAAGGAATAATTCATACTTATGATATAATGAAATTATTGTTAATGAAAGTAGACTTATTCTAGAAGTCTACGTATGATGAAAGATGAGGACAATGAGTGAAGTTAGGGATGGAGATAAGATAGAGATTTATGGAGATATTCATGGAGATATTGTGGAGATTGTTATGCTATATTGGACATACATTTTTTTTTTGTAAATAAAAAGATTGCATTACCTTACGTTATCAAAAAAGAAGCTTCACATGTCTGAGAATACATCAAGACTCGCCACTTGTTCTGCCAGATGTATGGAAAACCAGAACAGGTGGTCGACATTGTTCAAGGACCAGAAATCGACACATGTCTGAAAAGACATCAGGACTGGCCACTTGTTCTGCCACATGCATGGAAACCAGAACATGTGGTCGACATTGTTCAAGGACTAGCTAGTGAACCAGAGTCTAATTGCAGCAAAAAACATTGTAGCTAAAACCAAAAAAATTAACAGTAAAAAAACTAGACGTAAGGCGAACTTGGGCGTCCAACCTGGCGAACTGTTAAGGTGTATGGTTGACATCATGTCGGGCAATGGCTCTTCGCAGGCTCGCTTGACAGGGAGTCGAACAGAATGTCCAGGCGCTTGCTGAGGATGTGCTGGTTGTGCAGCTGCTCGGCCAAGTCTCTTCTCATCTCGAAATTCAAGACCAAATGATCCTCCGTGAGCCTGTAGGAGTTGGGTAGGTCATGGCTGCCTAGAGCCGGGTAAACTTGCGCTCCTGTGTGTGTCTCCCTATGGGTTTCCTCCTCGCTCCAACATTCGCCCCACTTTATCCCTGGGTTTTCATTGTTGGGGTCAACGAAATTCTTGTAGTAATCCAACATTAGAGGAGGGAATTCCTCTTCTACCATACATCTTGTCATGGCCGGCTTGGGGGAATTCAAAGGGATATCGGTGCCTGTTTGTGTCATCTGCTCCATGGTGGTCTCCTGCAAGTTAGGAGGAATCTCCTCCTCCACTATGCATCCCCCATAGATTAGCTCTGGGTTAGACGAGTGAAACTTAGCTTGAGCTTCCTCGCACTAGTTTTGACCAGAGTGGGGACAGCGGGCCGAGCTATTTTCTGGAATGGGAGAGAGAGAGGTCGGTCTTGTGCGCCGATGCCTGCCTACTTGACTGTAGTAGGTTGGCCCACGCTTGGATTTGCCTCTTTCACGAGGCATGGCGAAGTTGAGGTCTTGGGGGGAAGAATTAACAGAGGAGAGGCCAGAAATGATGGTAGTGGACAAAAGGAAAATTACAGAGGCTCGAAGTGCTTGGAGCATAACAACCGGGGGAGAATGAAAAAATAAGGACAAACTCTGGAGATAAGAGCCACAACAAGGAGGTACCTGCGTGATGATGAGGGAAGTGACGGCTTGGGGAGCCATGAATGCCAGGGTGATGTAGCCTTGTTGCATCGTACCAATACCAGAGGGCCAAGCTTGAATCATCATTAAATCTGCCAAATTGTCCCAACGCATTAAGCTCTGGCTGGAGTGAATGCTATGCATTTTGAATGGACAGAGGAGGAGGCTGGTAGCGAGGGGCTTTAACTGCCCTCGTTGCCAACGCGCCATGTGACATGCGTTCGCCAGGTGTCACCCCATTCGGGGGGAGACAATCGTGAAGAGCTAACTCTTGGCATTGTTTTAACAGTTGTGAATCTGACTGTTCGTGGGCATTGACAATAAGGATTTCTGCTTGTGTAGTGACTCCCTCATTAGCTAGTTTGTCAGCTACTTTATTGGCCTCATGTCTTATGTGTGAAGTGATGAGAGTGAGGGGAGGATGTAATAAGGCTTGTAGAAAAGAGAGAGGGCCTAAGAGGCGCCAACTGGGAGTGATTTTTTCTGGATTCGTGCCATTGATGATTTTGGTTGCTAGCGAGATAATTACTTTTGAATCTCCTTCAATTATTAGGGGTTGTCAGTTGAGATTTGAGGCTAGTTGAATTCCTCTGAAGAGACCCCAAAGTTTTGCTAAGTTGTTTGTGTCATGCCCCAAAAATCCCGCTCTGAGGTGCTTGATTTGCCCTGTGTTGTCTCTGATAACTGCTCCAAAACCTGTTGGTCCAGGATTGCCCTTAGAGGCGCCATCAAAGTTCAGCTTCCAGAAACCTGGGGGAGGACAACTCCAATTGGAGGGGCTTCGGGCGACGGGAGTTGGGGGAGCAGAGATAGAGAGAGAGGCCTTGGGAGTTATCATCTGCCAAGAGGAGAGGATGAGGGATTTCGGTGGTTCAGTGGGAATGTCATCCTGGGTCCAGGATTGAATTTGAATAGTTTCCCAAATGCTCCCAAGGATCCTTGACCAGGTTATGGAGAGAGTGGAGACATGGGAATAGAAGATGCGCCAATTTCTTTCTTTCCAGAGCTGCCAAACTATGAAACTTGGCAGGAGTTGCCAAATTCTGTTTAGGAGTGGGCTTTTAAAATCCTCCGAGCCCCAATTTCTAATAGCGCCGATGACACTTGTCCTATCTCTTTTGGTTTGCCTCATGATTATTGCAGCTTGATCCTAGATCATATTGCTGTTGGGGCATTGATTAAAGATGTGCTCCATTGTTTGAGTTTCTTCCCGTTGCTGGCATAGGTGACAAATTGAGGGGCCAATGAAGCCTCTTTTCTTGAGGTTATCCAAGGTTAGGAGTCGGTTTTGAACTAGGAGCCAGAGAAAGCTGGAAACCTTTGGCCAGAGTTTGGTTTTCTAGATTATGCGCCAGATGTGATCTTTCCTCTGCTTGTGAAAGTTCTCTTGAAGTTGATAGGCTTCCTTAATTGTGAAGGTGCTGGCAGGGGAATACCTCCAACGGAGAATATCCTTTTCTTTGCTAATTCATATCTTCCTGTTTCCCACTGTTTCTTGCCAAAGTTGCATTTCGAGATTTTTCGGTAGATTTAGATCTTGTGGGAGCAGATTCCAACTACACCAAGGGGGTTGATGCGACGCATTAAGCCAGAGGTCTGCTACTTTGAGGCACCTCAGCCCTGGTAAGTGGTTTTGATAAGGACGTAAGATATCCATTGTTTGGAAAGGAGGTTGTTGCTGCCAAGCATCTGTCCAAAATTAGGCGCATTGACCGTTTCGTACTTCCCAAAAAGCATGCTTTTGGATGAGTGGGCGGTTTCGCCAAGTCACATTCCAAATATTAGAGCCGATTTGTTCTTCAAGCCTAATGAGTTGCTCTTGTTGTAGTTGGGGGTATATTTTTGCTTCCAGAGTTCTTTTGGGTACTTTAACTAGTGCCACAAGATTTTTGCTCCCATGACATTGTTGAGCTTTCCTGGGTCGCGGAGACCCAATCCTCACAAGGAGGTAGGCTTGCAGATCTTTTCTCATCTGACTAAGGCCCAATTTTTCCCCTGTTTGTGACCGTGCCAGAGGAAGTTCCGCTGAAGGTTTCTTATGCTTTTAATGACTGTTTGTGGTGCTACGAGAGTTGAGAACATATAGGTCGGAATAACTTGAAGCACCACTTTTAAGAGGATGAGCCTTGTAGGGAGATTTAGGGATCTGAAGGTCTAGGAATTGAGGCGGTTGGAGATTGAGAGGATAAGGGAGTTCCAGGAAATGTTTCGTGCTGCTGAGTCTGTTAGGGGTAAACCCGGGTAATTGGATGAAAGGGAGCAGCGTGGGATGCCTAGGAGGCGGGAGATGTGATGTTGAATTGCTAAGGGAGTGTTGAAGAAGAAATCTGAGATTTATCCAGATTGAAAGTGGCGCCAGAGGCGTCGTTGAAGTCTGCGAGGATGGTTTGAAGTTTGACGGCTTCGTTGGCTGTGGGGGTGTTCAGAAGCATTGTATCATCAACAAATCGGTTGTGGGAAGTTGCAGGATGGAGTCCATGGATTGGAAGCCCTTGTAGTGTACCATTCGAAATTGAGGTAGATAAATAACGCCCTAAACCTTCTGCCATGATTACAAAGAGGAAAGGTGAGAGTGGATCCCCTTGACAAATGCCTCGAGAGGGGGAAAAAGGTCTAGAGGGGACACCATTTACTACTATGGAAAAAAAAGCTGAAGAGGTGAGTTTCATGATCTAGGCTATCTAGTCTTCACTGAACCCAAAGGCTGAAAGAAGAGAATGCATGTACTGCCAGCTAAGTTTATCAAAAGCCTTAGAAAGGTCAAGCTTTATGAGCATACTTGGGGTGCGTGTGGTCTTGAGCGAGTGAATCACTTCATGAACCAAGATTACACTGTCCATGATGTGCCGCCCCTCTACATATCCTGACTGTTGCTTGGAGATAATGAAAGGAAGAATGGGCTTGATCTTGAGAGCAATTACCTTTGTGATGATCTTGTATATGACATTGCAGAGCGCTATCTGTCGAAACTGCTTTAGGTTGGTGACGCGATCCTCTTTTAGGATCAGGGTGAGAAAAGTGGCATTGAGGGTCTGTTATCGCATAGTTTGTAGGAAAGGTTTAGATAGCTTGAAGTCAAGGCTCAAACTGGCGTAACAGGAGCTTCCCCACCCACTGTCACCTCGATGGGGAGCTCTTTCTATTTAGGGTGGCTAATCCCAAGGGAGACGTCCCTAGTAATCTGGGGTTTTGAAGGAAAAGGGTCAAGGGTTTAAGGCTTCAAAGGTAAAGATAAGCTTTTCCCTTCACAGATTACTGCCAAATGGATAGTCAAGAGAAGATATTCCACTGGATGGCACCTGTTTGCGAGACAAGGCAAATAAAACTAGAAATGTGCTGCAGTGGTTAGTACTTCAAAATATCAATGACTATCTTTAATACATATGAGCATTAATGAAAGTAATTATTGACGAAGTCAATGATTGCAATAAAACTTATATTTTATGTCACTTCTTCAATAAATACACAAGAGATACTGGCATTCAATGTATAAAATCAAATCCTTGTATTATCACAATGCAATAAATGTCATAAATCTGCTCATACATATATAATGTTGCTGCGTCACTATACAATTTTGAGGGTGACGTCAGCCCTATTTCTGGTTGGTTTTAACTAGACAAATAAGTGGACGTTTTGTTAAACAAGCCAATGAAAAATTTCTCAACACTTGAATGTTAGTAAAACCACAACGTTTCACACTAAACAAGGTTTAAAAGGAGGCCTAACGTCATCAATATTGCTGATGCTACAAAGGTGACGTCAGCCCTAATTTGAGGTTAGTTTAAGAGGCAAAGAGGTGGACGTTTTGCAAATTAGACCAATGAAAATATTCAACACATCAATGCCAATCAAAGGATGACCTAGCCGCAATTTTTATACCAATCAA
>ML785793.1:389006-407136 GCA_009831015.1 Picea engelmannii | reverse complement strand
TGGATTGATCATGTCGGTCATTGTAATTGACCAAATCCCCTTTTGCGGATTGGTCAAACCCTAATTGTAATAGGCTAAATAAGAAGTCGGCCCCAGTATATATTAAAGAGGCCCCATAATATATTAAAGGTGGTTATAACCACTCAGAAGAAGAAGTCGGCCTTGCCAGTGAAGAGACACTTCCACATGTGCCAAAATTGTATAAATAAGAGAGGCCAACGCCTCATTTGAACACACACTCAGCTCACTCATCTGGTGCGCAAGTTTTGAAGGAAGCCGCAGTGGCCGGTTGCCGGAAGAAGGAAGAGAGAGAGGCGTGTTGCTCAATGTTGGATATTCTTTGTTGTCTGGTTCATTATCTTGGCATTGTATTGGCTATCTATATTAAGGAAGTTTTGCTGGGTTTTCTTCCCCTTGAGGGTTTCCTAGGATAAATGCTTGTGTACTCTTGTGATTGTGTTTCTCTCAGTGATCCTGTCTTTGCTATTGTTATCTAGTAAATTGAAAGTAACCTAATAATAGCAGAAACTTTAACAGTATTACCTTGTCTTATCTTGCTTCGTTAACCAACTAGGTCCTGGGACGTCTCCCTTGGAGTGAGGTTTTCCTCCTCCTAAAGAGAAAGAGGTACCCTATTGGGGTGACAATGATAGGGTTACCTCCGTGTTACATCAATCTAAGCCTACTTGCCTTTAGGGTTTGGGCAAGTATAGATTGCACGATAACAAGAGGCAAAGGCTGGAGAGGAGAATGACAGGCGCTAAAGGTGGAGGAAGACGCTTTCTCATGTCAACCAAATTTTGGAAGCAGGATTGATTGGATTGGATTGGCGACACTACCTATTTGTGTGCTTGGCCTTGGATTCAACGACGTCAAATCATCCATTCATAGACAATTTCGTTCTTGATTCCTTATATCCACAATGACAACTCAACCCAGTCTCTCTGGTTTGTCCCAAGTTCCAACATGCAACCAACATCTCAATTCCTTCTCTTTCTCAATCCTCTTAATTGTTTTCCAGTATTCTCATGTAGCGCTGCGTGGTTTTGTGAAGACGTGAGCCAGAGGGAGTTGATCCGCGTGATTGCAGTTTTTTGTGAAGACGTGAGCCAAAGGGAGTTGATCCGCGTGATTGCAGAGTAGAGAGTACTGATGGATTGTTGCAGTCGGGAGAAATCTGTCCCTTGCTCGTTTTTGCAATAAAGAAGTGATCCTTCACCCACGCAGTTGACGAGAGAGGCATCGACATTTTTTTTTGAAATGAGAAATAAGGTATGTAATTTATTTGTCCGAGTCATTTGCTGCACATCGAATACATCGAATATGTGGTAAAAACAATTTAAAGAAGTTGGTGAGTGTACATCGAATGTGTGGTAAAAACAATTTAAAGGAGTTGGTGAGCGTAAAGGGGTGGTTGGTTCATTTTTTAATGGTCCAAGAAAATCATTTATTTTACATGGAAACGTGATGCCTGTTATCGCACAATTTGTACTTTGATCGAAGAAAAGGTAAATGGAAAGCAAATTGGCGTAACTTGAGGTTATCCTATCACTGTCACCTCAATAGGATTCCTCTTTCTATTTAGGGTTGTAGGCCTAGGGGAGACGTCCCCGGTGACCTGGGGGTTTGAGAAGGCAAGGTCAAGATGGCTATTAAAAGGTCCCCTCTCACAAGTCACCACTGATAAAAAAGTCTCGGGGTTATAACCAATGAAGTGATAATATATCAAGATGTACTTGCCCGAAACAAAGCAACAAGAAACTATATATTTTGCAAGTACAACTTGCCGTTAGCACTTCATAAAACCACAGACTTTCTCAATAAAAGCAATTGGCTGATATAATGATGAAGTAAACAGAAATTTATAGCAGCAATATTTATGAGACAATACTTCACAATAAATGCCTTAGAAAAAGCTTCAAAATGACCAAGAATAATCAATCATTAATATCATAATACTAGCATTCATCAGAAGCAATTAAGGCAATGCATTAATCAACTTTTTCAATTGCTTTTAGGAGCTTTTAATACTGCAAAATGTCGCTGTAGCTTACTTTAGTAACAACAACAATAGAGTTAGTAGGTTAGGCTATTCTAATGTTAGAAATGGTTAGTAGAAAGCTTAAGGTGTAGGTTTTGATGGTTGTTTTGATCAATCATTCAATAAGAAGTCTTAGACTAGTGCTTTTAGGGCAAAATGGAGTCAATTAGGTGGCAGCAAATGTTGAAGGACAACGATGATAGTAGGAGAGTCAAAGAGAAGAGAGATTAGTAGTTGAAGTGTTGGTAAGCCAAGGCTTCAACTACCAAACCCTAGGGGAAAATTGCTACTAAGATGTAGGTAACCCTAGGCCTTAGTAATTTTCCTCCTCCTTTAATTCAAAGATGAAGCAAATGATGGCTAAGATGAAGCAATGAATACTAGGGTGTTGTAATGGCAAGGCCATGGCAAAGGCTTCAAGAACATCAGCTTCTTGGCAAGATCTAGTAGGTAAAAGCTTTTGAAGCAAGGACAATAACATGTGCTAGGCTTCCTAGGGTTTTAAGCAAGCAATTTCATAATCTTAATGTAAATGCAAGATAAACATGACTATAACCATTCAATGAAGAAGAATTGCAGAAATTCCACTTACATTCATCAAGAATCATCAAGCATAAACCCTAGTTGAACACTTCCACCAAGAAAATTGCCAAAATAGTCCAAGATAAGCCTCCTCCAACAAGTGCACCTAAAATTTCAGTCATAAAACCCTAAGTAGGGTGCAAATTTTAGACCTCACTAAGTGTGAGTGAAAGATGATGAATAATACAAGGGCTAAAACCCTTATTTATACAATATCAATGACCAGAATTACGTCAAAAAAGGCCGACATGGCCAATTACATGTAATATTCAGTTTTTACATTAAATGACATAAATAAACCCTAATCAAGCTGAAAGGATGACGTCATGCCCTTTTAGGGTGACGTTAGGCCTTCTTAGGGCAATGTTGGCCTCCAGGAGCAAAACGTTAGGCCTCCTTGGGCCTCTGGATCACTCCACACGTGCCACTTGGCACACAACTGCCTCCAAAGTGTCCAAAACATTGGGTGACGTCATGGGCCTTCCAAGGCCTACATCATGGTGAGAAGGGCGAAACCCCCCTAGGTCTAGGCCTGCCAAGATGTCTCTGGTGGAACGTCCTCCTCTCTCTCCGGTGCAAACCTTTGATCTGTCTTTGCCCCTGGCCGGGGTCTCAGTATCTATCTGGTGGGCTTTTAGCCCTATGGAGGTTCGAACTAATTATCTTCCCATGTATACTTGTCCGTTGGGTGTGGCCATGCAACAACAACAAGTACGCCCTCCATGGGCTGATAAGTCACATGGATCATAACAATGTCAATCACATCTAATCATCAAGCTATTTAAACATGTGCATGAAACCCACTTTCCCAGACAAGTGCTCAAATACGTTATGCTATTCTACAAGCCAGGTTTGGAGGGGACGCTAGGATGTCCTATTGGGCCAGTGCTCATTGGATGTGGGATGTTACCGGATGAAGACAAATCTAGGCCATTTAAATGGATGAGGTGGTAAGGGGTGTCTGGGCAATGGGTACAGTGATACCAGGGAAATGTATGGCTTACCTGTGGGTGCCTCTGAAAAGGGTGAGCTGCACCTTGTCATGGATGCAAATGTTTCCAAGCCCATTCATGCCTTTTATCTTTTATTCTTATTGTTTTTTCTTTCAAGAGACTAGTTAGGGGACATTGCCCTGGCGTGGTGACCAGTGGTGACAATGTTACCCACAAGCATTTCACGGAAATGAGAAGGCTGGCTCGTGATGAGACCCCCTTTCTCTTGGCTATGCCACCAAGAGCCACTACCCTGGTGTGGTGACCAACTGAATGGTAGTGTCATACTTCTACATGCCCATGGACCTAATAGGCTGGCTCGTGATGAGACCCCCTATCCTCCAACTAGGTCTTGATTTATTATTTTTATGGGTCTGTCTGTTTCTTGCTGAGAAGCCTTTTATTGTTTTTTCGGGAATCCCTGGGCGAAGCATCTGAAGGTTTCATTCTTTTGGCTTTTATCTTTTGCCAGCTACTTTTACCCTTTGGGCCTTTAGCCCCTTCTTCCCACAAGGTAAGGTACAACCCTTTGCTAGCTTGGCAAACCCAATTCCCGGACCAGTGTATGGGATGGATGAGAGGGAAAAAGATGAAAAGTGGTATGTATGGTGGGAACGGACGATGACCTTTCATGAACCCCCCAGTGGCAACTCAAACCCTATGGGAACCAACTTACTAGGGCATCCTGTCATTCCCCCAGGTGTGGTCAAGTGGAAAGGCATAAGGTTCAAGCACACGTTAGAAGTAAAAGAATTAAATGCACATATTCAAATGTTTTGAGAACTAGAGTGATACATACCATGATACCTAGACTCATTACCTCATGGAGCAAGACCCATCTCTGCTGAAGGACCAGGTCGATGGGATGGATGCTGCTACTGCTAACAAGGTGGAGGTGCTGAAGAAGAAAAGGATGGGCCCTCCAGGGCCAGGCTCAAGTTGATCTGGCTCTCGGTACTCCATGTCTAGGACTTGTGGGCCTCGAGACAATCTCCTTAGTTATCCCTAGGCTAGGGGATAACATCTGGCTCCAACTCGGGGACATGTGCTCACCGTAGAGCGCATGAGAACCTCAACATCTCTGGCATAACCCGTGACCTGCTTGATCTCAACATAAGATTATTAGTAATCATTTGGGGTGGTGATAACACCCCCGGTTCATATATATATATATATATATATATATATATATAGTACAGAAAATGAAAGCAAGCATATATACAAATTGAAATACAACTACTCTAGCATGAAATGAAAATGGTATATACAATGAATGCAAATGCCTACCTACTTACCTGTACTTACCTGTGAAGTCAAGTCTTTGCCCCTTGATGGGGTTTGAGGAGGTGCCCGCTAACTGGTAATGGGCGTTTTCTTCCTTCCAATGTAGACAAATAGTAGGCATCATTGACTGACTTTCTTCCAACTCTGAAGGGTCCAAGCCAAAATTGTGCGCTTCCTTTGACATTAGTAAGCTCTCCCTTCTTTGTGTCCCACATCCATACTATGTCTCCCTCTTTGTAATCCATGGTTCTGAACTTGGTTGTTTCTTGAACAACCCTGGTGTATTGTCTTGAGGGAGGAGGGTGGGACTCTGCTGTGAAAACTTCCCGTTGGGATGGCTGGATCAATACATTATCTTCTCCCTTCTTTAATAACCTGACAACCCCAACTTCCTTGTCTTTATATTTGTTCAAGAGTTGCTGATAATCCTCCTTCGGCCATTGTATCTGATCAAAGTCTTCTTCTGTAGCAAAAGGCATGTCATCAGGAGAAAACTCAGGAAGACTTTCCATGGTTGGCTCATGTATTTCGTCAGCTTTGGTGTGATCACTAATTTCTCGCACATGGATTTTGGTCATTGGCATATTCGGGAGGCGGCTTATTGTTCCATCATTCATAGGCACATTGATATAAGTGAGATCCATTTCTAGAGTGCCTCCAAGCATTGCAACAAATTTCCTGGACAACAACATTCCCCACACATCTGGGACATCTACTACTACAATGTCCATATGGATCACTCTCTCGGGGTATTTTCCAAGGCATACTTCCACATTCTCAATTACCCCATGAGTGGGTATGGCTCTGGACTCAAAACCACACACATTCCTATAAGGTCGCGCGACTTTTAAGCCCAATTGTTCCATGACCTTTCGAGACATCATGTTAGCACCTGCCCCTGAATCCAACATACAGTTGTTAAGGCATCTGTTATTTATCAATAAGGTCATGAAGAAAGGCGGGTGTTCATCATACTGGACCCTAAAGTGATCGACTTGTAGCATAATAAGAGGGTCCATTGGTCCATTTTATCCTTTGAAAAAATTATCAAATCTTTCTTTGACAGACGGTACCTTGATGACTTCTCTCAAGGGGATGGTCACATGCATCTTGGCTAATGCCCCTTCAAAGTCAAAGTTTAATTCAACTCTTTCAGTCTTGGGATGATTCTTAAGAAGGAGGATGTTCATGGGTGAAGGCCTTGTCTGTGATGTCGCAGGACCAGTAGAGAGAGGTTGGTTCAACTTCTTTTGTCTAGTATACACTTGGAATTCTTGTTTCATCAACTTTTCTCTTGATTCTTGGTCAAGGTTGATTATCACCTCCATCCTAGCTTCCTGGCTGCTTCCTTTATGCCCTCTTGATGTTCCTCAAGGGTAATATTAAGGTAAATCTGAGGATCCTCAATGGTATGGTTTATTATGTTCACTTGGTCATGGCTTCCATTGTTATAAGGACACTCATGGCTCACTATTAGGGAAGCCAAGGGGGGTAGACCCTATTAAACTATGTGAAGGTTTTATTTAAAATTCTAGGAGTTAATTAAATTGTTGATTAGTATTACCCAACCCAATGACAAGCAACCAATGCAATATGCAATCTTTCAATGACAAGCAAACCTTTATTTATTGAGCAACAATTAAACCAGTTCCTAAAGATTATCAAATTCCACTTATTCCAATATACACAAAAGAAAGATAAGTTTACAAGAATAAAACAGATTAAGAACTACCTACTCAATAAATTAAAAAATAACTTTATACAATTACTTTAAAACAATGAAAAATAAAGAATGCTTATAACTAAATCAATATAAATATTAACACATGAAAAGAACTTGCATAAAAATGAATAGAATGTGAATACTTGAAAATAAATTGCAAGGAAATGTAAATGTTGTGCAAGTGTTTAGGTTGCTTTTAGTCAATTTTAAGTTTCTCTTTAGCTTAGTGGTTTAGATGTGAAAGGTTCAAACCTAAGCTATGCGACTACCCCAAGTCCTTATCCCTTAGCAAAGAGGAAATGCTGGGTGCTCAAAAAGAAGAACAACAAGGTTCTTCCCTAGCTCCACATGTCAAGTCCAAAGTGCTTGGGCGCTCAACAAGGAGGACACTTAGTGTTGTGAAACTGTAAAAGTTTTCTTTCATGTTGTTGTCAATCAAGTTTTCAAGCTAGTATTTTGGTGTTAAGAGGGGGTGTTGGACTATAATGCTCCAATATAACTCGAATGTAATGAAAAAAAGTCACATGCTATAAGCGACTCTTAATAAATTATTTTTGTTAGGCATTAAGTGTTGATGTTTTTGTAGCATCGAGCAAGTATCCTCACATTGGCCTTGGTGTCGGGCATGTGGGAATCTTTGTTGGCACTCACATTGCATTCTTACTTTGTGAAAACCCCTTGTCTTTTGAGTTGGGGCTTGGAATTGTTGTTGGCGGGGCTTCACACACACATGGAGGAATAAACAATTCTAGTTTTATGTTGAGTTTAGAAGGTGTTCCTAAACTCACTCATTATACTCCTATAAAAGGAGAGGCAATGTGAGGAGACACTTATCACATCTCATTGTGACATTATGTAGTTGGCATGAGTGAGTGAGCACTTGTGCCAAGGAGATTGGGGTGGCAATTTCAGCAAAGAAAATTCTTCACTTTGACAAATCTGGCCTAAGGTTTCTGGTTTTTTGTTTTGTGATTTTTTGAAGAGAGAGAGGCCACACGTGTGAGAGAGAGGCCGCACGTGTGAGGGAGAGATAGTCGCACGTGTGACAGGGAGTAGAAAACAGGCTGCACGTGTGATCTGTACGACATGTGTGGATCAGGCAGGTTGTACAACAGATGATGTCAACATGTCGTATAGCAAGTTTGCAAGTTGGAAGGGTTTTTTTCGAGAGTTTTGCTGAATTTGTAAATTTGTTGGGAGGACTATTTTTGTCCTCCAAATTTCTCAATCTGAAAATTTTACAGAACTAAATTTTTGTGGAGTGGAGGACAGGTTGGATGGGGCCACTAATTTGCGGGCCTGGAAGGCCAGGCTCCTTTTGCTCTTGGAAGATAATGATCTCAAAGATTATGTTGAGATGGTGATTTTAGATTCCAATGATCCACAAGAATTGGTAGCCCATAGGAAGAGGGAAGTGAAGACCAAGCGGGTGTTGTTGGATTCTCTGAAGGATCACTTGATTCCTCATATGTTCGAGAAGAAGACAACAAAGGATATGTATGATGCTTTGGTGGGCTTGTACCAAAGCAAGAATGCAAGCCGAAAGTTGGTTTTGAGGCACCGACTCCGATCTGTTGAAATGTCCAAATCAGATACAGTTGCTAGCTACCTCATGAGGATCACTCAGGTTCGCGATCAACTTGTAGCCATTGGTGAGGCAGTTGATGAAACAGAGTTGGTAAATGTGGCATTGAATGGTTTTCCCATGTCTTGGGAACCATTTGCGTAGGGGATTTGTGCACGAGAGAATTTGCCACCATTTGATAGACTGTGGTTTGATTACATCCATGAGGAGGCTTGGATAGAGTCCATGAATGGCCAACAGAGAGGTATTGATGATGAGAACCTGGCCCTAGGTGCTCATGCTAGGAAGGGCAGAAGAAACGGTTCTCCAAGGAGAGAGGCATCTCCAGAATAGAGGAAGAAGAAGGACCTTAGCAAGGTCAAATGTTTTGCTTGTCATACGCTAGGTCACTATGCTTCACAATGTCCACAACGGAAGAAAGGAAAGGGAAGAAGCAAACATCATCAACTGAGGTGGATGAGGTTGCAGACAATCTTCAGAGGGAGTTCCTATTAGTCTTCACCCTTTCTGGTACCATTTTCGGTAGTGGGACTTGGTTGGTGGATAGTGGAGCCACATGTCATATGATAGGAACATGGGAGTTATTCGAGAGATTCACAGAGTCTGACTCAGATTTGTATGTGGAACTTGGTATGGGTACCAAGCATGTAGTGTAGGGATATGGAACAGTGTCATTCCGGATGGAGTCAAGAGATGTGTTCAGAGTGACAAATGTGCTATGGGTGCCAGAATCAGGAGTGTGCTCTCAGTATTAGAGATTGAGAAGAAGGGCTATGAGGTATTATTCTAGGATGGACAAGGGATGTTCATGCCCAGAGGATCTAGCTCAGACGTAGCAATGTTTCTTGGAGTTATAGAGAGAAACTTGTATAGGCTAAAGGGCCAACCTATGTGACATATTGCAAGTAGCAAAGTGGCAGTGAACAAGGAGCAGGTGGCTTCGAAGGTTGTGCAGACTCAAAGGAAGTCAAACTTCAGAGGGAGTCAACATGCTCAGGGGAGAGCCATCCGTTCAAAGGGAGTCAACGTTCAGGCTCATGTCAACGTTCAGGTTCATGTGGGAGAGAGGAGTCTTCCAAGACTGTCAAGAAGGTGTCATGGGTTGAGATCGCCATGCAGGATGCTCAAAAGCGGGAGGCTTCTAGGAGCAGGGTGTCTTCCAAGAAGGGTCCATGTCATACAACAGGATTTGCTTTTGTGTCAGAGGGAGCAATTGTGGTAGCAGATCCAGTGTGGGAGGCAGAGCTTCTTCCAGTGTGGGAGACAGAGCTACTTCCAGGTAATGGTTGATGGAATACCTCCCTCGCTAAGAGGGAGTGTTGATGTTTTTGTAGCATCTGGCACATATTCTCACATTGGCCTTGGTGTCGGGCATGGGCGAATCTTTGTTGGCACTCACATTCCATTCTTCCTTGTTGGGGCTTCACACCCACATGGAGGAATAAACAATTCTAAATTAATGTTGAGTTTAGAAGGGGTTCCTAAACTCACTCATTAGATTCCTATAGAAGGAGAGGCAATGTGAGGAGACACTTATCACATCTCATTGTGACATTATGGAGTTGGCATAAGTGAGTGAGCACTTGTGCCAAGGAGATTGGGGTGGCAATTTCAACGAAGGAAATTCTTCACTTTGGCAAATTTGGCCTAGGGTTTTTGGTTTTCTGATTTTCTGAGGAGAGAGAGGCCGCATGTGTGAGAGAGAGGCCACACGTGTGAGGAGGACAACCACACGTGTGAGGGAGAGACAACTGCATGTGTGACAGGGAGCAAAAAACAAGCCACCCTTCCGATCCATTTCACAGTAGGCCCAGATCAGATCCAGGGAAACCCTTTCGACCCATTTTACAATAGGCCAAGGAAATCAGTTTGAGACACATCTCAGTGGATTCTGACGGTGGAATCACTAGGGTGCAGTTTTCTAGTGGTACAGGGGTGCATTCCCCCAGGGGGATCCATCCAGGGTCCAAACACACCAGTAGAAGGGCCGATCAGTCATCAGGACTGAGAGGTAGGGAAGGGCGCACCATTTGGGACAGTTTCCAGGCCATTCCGAGAGGTTTAGCCACCGAGGCGAACTTTCCGGACTTGCAGCAGTTACCGTGCAAGCTGCCATAGTTCCAACTCATCCATTGATCCCGCAATGCTCATCTATTATCGGGTATTATCATTTAGTTTCCTTATTGTATTCCGGCTAAGATCCTTTTGTCATTTGATCTGGCTGAGTGATTCATTTTTATTCAGCTGCATTCGGCATTGTACGCACAGAGATATCATAATATAAGATTTGCAGTCTTTTGTCTCATTTATCATCTATATAGTCATTTATATGCTGTAACAATGGATTATCTACAGTAGATACATCAGATTATCAGTGTTTCCCAGACTAGCCAAGTTAGGAACATTACAGCCCCAACCACTTATGTGTGCTTCTAAGGGGAATTGATACTGTTGTGAAAAACACTAAAATCCAAGAGCTTGCTTGTTTATACCAAATGACAATATGCAATAAAACCAAAGGCTACAAATATCTGACATAAATGAACATGCATTCAAACCAATTAATGGACTTATATAATAGGAGAATAGGAAACAAATAATATTAAACCAATTCTCCCTGTGCTTTAGGTAGAAAGAATATAAACTGTCCACGAGGGTCATCCCATCTCACCCAATCTCCCCCATCTAGTACAATGTATCTACCTTTCTTTTATGC
Organism: Picea engelmannii; assembly: GCA_009831015.1. Classification (NCBI taxonomy): domain Eukaryota; kingdom Viridiplantae; phylum Streptophyta; class Pinopsida; order Pinales; family Pinaceae; genus Picea; species Picea engelmannii. The sequence goes on along the minus strand of ML785793.1, from coordinate 396,213 downwards.
ATTCCCAATGTTTCTATGTCAGTGACATCACAAGAAAATTTCCAAATCACTGATTGAGATTACATAACACTTTCATTCCTAAAAACATAGCATCTTACTAAAATAATAGATTTAATGACATTGCTATTTTTCAACACTCCCCCCAATACATTAAATCTGCAACATAATTTATGTCTCCATGTTGTAGAAGTAATTCAATCTCCATGCCCGGTATCAATCCACTGCATGTTGGATCAGATTTCTGTCTTGTGCATTCACATCAACTCCATATTTGACAATTGCATCTCTTGGCATCACCTTGCTGCATACCCATCAACTCCCCTGAAATATGTCTTCCCCAAGTCTTGGAAACTTAGCATCCCAACTCTTCCACATGTCCTTTGAACACTTGCAAAGTTGGGCAAAATGATATTCTGTGTTGGTAACAACATTTCCAGCTATTGCATGGGGTGTCAATTTCAACAAAGGAAATTCTTCACTTTGGCAAATCTGGCCTAGGGTTTTTGTTTTTCTGATTTTCTGAGGAGAGAGAGGCCGCACGTGTGAGGAGGACAACCACACGTATGAGGGAGAGACAACTACACGTGTGACAGGGAGCAAAAAACAGGCCACCCTTTCAACCCATTTCACAGTAGGCCCAAATCAGATCCAAGGAAACCCTTCCGACCCATTTCATAGTAGGCCAAGGCGATCGGTTTGAGACACATCTCAGCCGATTCTGATGGTGGAATCACTAGGGTGCAGTTTTCCAGTGGTAGAGGGGCGCATTCCCCCAGGGGGATCCATCCGGGGTCCAGACATACCAGAAGAGCGGCCGGTTGGTCATCAGGACTGAGAGGTAGGGAAGGGCGCACCATTTGGGACAGTTTCCAGGCCATTCTGAGAGGTTTAACCACCGGGGAAAACTTTCCGGACTTGCAGCAGTTACAGTGCTAGCTGCCATAGTTCCAACTCATCCATTGATCCCGCAGTGTTCATCTATTATCGAGTATTATCATTTAGTTTGCTTATTGTATTCCAGCTAAGATCCTTTTGTCATTTGATCTGGCCGAGTGATTCATTTTTATTCAGCCGCATTTGGCATTGTACTCACAGAGATATCATAATATAAGATTTGCAGTCTTTTGTCTCATTTATCATCTATCTAGTCATTTATATGCTGTAACAATGGATTATCTACAGTAGATACATCAGATTATCAGTGTTTCCCAAACTAGCCAAGTTAGGAACATTATAGCCCCAACCACTTAAGTGCGCTTCTAAGGGGAATTGATACTGTTGTGAAAAACACTAAAATCCAAGAGCTTGCTTGTTTATACCAAATTACAATATGCAATAAAACCAAAGGCTACAGATATCTGACATAAATGAACATGCATTCAAACCAATTAATGGACTTATATAATAGGAGAATAGGAAACAAATAATATTAAACCAATTATCCCTGCTTTAGGTAGAAAGAATATAAACTGTCCACGAGGGTCATCCCATCTCACCCAATCTCCCCCATCTAGTACAATGTATCTACCTTTCTTTTATGCATTCCCAATGTTTCTATGTCAGTGACAGCACAAGAAACTTTCCAAATCACTGATTGAGATTACATAACACTTTCATTCCTAAAAACATAGCATCTTACTAAAATAATAGATTTAATGACATTGCTATTTTTCAACACTCCCCCCAATACATTAAATCTGCAACATAATTTATGAGTCTCCATGTTGTAGAAGTAATTCAATCTCCATGCCCGGTATCAATCCACTGCATGTTGGATCACATTTCTGTCTTGTGCATGCACATCAACTCCATATTTGACAATTGCATATCTTGGCATCACCTTGCTGCATACCCATCAACTCATGGGATTATGTCTTCCCCAAGTCTCGGAAACTTAGCATCCCAACTCTTCCAGATGTCCTCCGAAGACTTGCAAAGTTGGGCAAAATGATGTTCTGTGTTGGTAACAGCATTTCCAGCTATTGCATGCTGTTCTTTTGAGCCAGACATAAAACACCAAGAAAAACTCCACAACCATGTTCTTCTTGTCCTCCGCCTCATGCTGTGCACATGGCCATGAAACATATTTGAAACGTCCTTGTCTCTTTTGAGATTGAAAGTATTATCTTTACCAAGATTAAAACGAAATGCGTGGCTGAACTATTCCTGGTACTATGTTGTAAAAAACTATAATCTGAGAGCCTGCTTCTTTGTACCAAATTACAATATGTAATAAAATCATAGCCGAGAAATATCCAACAGAAAGGAATTGGCATTTGAACCAGATAATGGAAACAGATATTGGGAAAATAAAGAGACATGATACTAAATAAATTCTTTTTTTTTTGTAATTTAGGTTGTGTATTAAATCCTGATAAAAAATACATAAGTCTGAGAGTTATCTGACTACCTGGCATTGGTGCCCTGTTGGGAAATCACTTCTGCCAGGTGTCCAAAATAAAAAAAGGGTAACGGTGCCCAGTTGGGAAACCACCGTTGCTTGAAATTGTCTTCGTGGCCACACATGGCCAGATGTCTAATGTAAGAAGGCACGCATTCTACTATGCCATGCAGGGCCTAAATATTGACAAAGAGGAAGAAGAAAAACATGGGAGTGCACTAGTGACCTAGACCAAGACGCGGCCCGACGTAGACTTGTGCTTTCCCTTTTTCTCGATCCGCTATGGCTCTTCGCAGGTCTTGCAGAAATGCCATCACATTATCCACCCTGCGCCAACGGTCATCTTCCCTTGACTGTACTGCACGCATGGCCGTTTTTATGTCCTCCAGCTCCTTTTTGAAGCTGTTCAGAGTGGTCAAGAGCTCAACTCGCTCTGCGTCCCTGATATTAAAGGGAGAAGAGCGGTGGGAGAGTGGAGAGGAAGGAGAAGAGTCCAGACGAGGGGAGGAGGGCGAAATTGCGGGGGCGGGACGAGGGGGTGGTGGTGGAACCGTGGAAGTAGTGGGGCGAGGGGGGAGATGGCGCATAGCCAATTGAATTACCCATGAGATCAAACCATTCAATCCTACAGCTGTAGGGGTTTGAGAGGGGGGAAAGGCCAGTTACAGGATCCACAACCGGTTTAGATTGAGAAGGGACGACTAAGCGGGTGAGGGGAAGGGGAAAAAAATCTTCCGGCTGGTGGGTGTCCATGGGAGCCAAAGGAGGGGGAGAGGCCAAAGTGCAGTGAGGGGATAAGGCTGGAGAAGGGTTCTGGGCTTCGCGCGACCGAACTGAAGGAGGTGGTTCCCTGCCCCGAGCCTGGTACTCGGCTGTGCCACGCCTAGATCTGCCCCTGGGCCGTGGCATAAAGGGAGGGAAGGTTCGCTCCAGAAGCCGCCAGGAAGGAGGGTAAGCACCGGAGAGCTCCAAAATGCTCAACAAAGAAACGCACCAGAGCAGAAGATCATAGCGGAAAGTGAAATGAGTCCCAGAAAGGTTGTTTCGAAAGAAAAGAGCAAGCGAATTTAGCAGGGGGGGAGAAAACACTGCATTCTGACTCAGAGGTGACCGGGAGGTCTCGTCGTGCAGTGCCATGAAGATTTGCATGAGGGAGGTAAGGTGCTGAAGCATGTAAGCTGCAGGGTGCGCGTGTCGGAGGTAAATTGACGGTGGAGAAGTTGCAAGCCAGCAAATGCAAGAGGGTGGACGTGACGTAAGACTGCCACCTGTGGCCATGTGGCCTGGCCGAGTGGCCCAAGGCTGAGATGCATCCTTCATGTCAAGTGGGCACCCCATCCAGGGGATACTAAATAAATTCTTATTATGGAAGGTACAAATAATATAAACTGCCCACTAGGGGCATCTTGTCTGACCAATCTCTCCTATCTATTCCCATGTATCTACCTTTTATTTTATGCATTCTCCATGCCTTTGTTACATTACAAGAGATTTTCCAGTTACATCACAAGAAAATTTTCAAATGACTGATTCACATTACATGAAACTTTCCATTACAAACAATTCTAAAACGTAACAGCATCTTATTAATACAACCGATTTAATGATATATTTTTCAACAGAAACTTGGTGGGTGGCCTGACATATCGTTGCCTTCATTGCTGAACAATGATCCCATTGGCGACACCGAAAAAAAATACTAAATTGAACATATGATATTTTTCATGAATGTTTTAATAATCTAAAGAGGTTTTTAATATATATTTTTCTCCTAGTTTTCAGTTGAATGGTAGACATGTGCTGGCTTAGAATCTGGTATTCATTTTGAATATAAGGTTCCAAACTCAAGTAGTAGTCCAAACGTCAATGCACGAAAAAATGAACCATTCATATGGATCATGGCTACTATTGGAAGACTAAGTTGAAGTCAACGAAGAGACATTGGCATGATTCTGCATGGTAAATTTCGGCTATTTATTCTTTTGCTAGCATCTTGTTAAATACTTCCGTTTTCTTTCAAAGTTGATTACAAGAATTGGAGCTATCCTAATGATGTATGGTCTGCATGCTATTTCTTTCAGGTTTTGTAACTAAAGCAACTATGCATTGATTGATTCAAAGTGTCTAGCATCTGTGAAGGCCTCTAGACAATGGCCCTGCTGAAGCTGACAGTCAGAAGATGCACCGTTTTCTTCTCTACGATAAACCATTTCTCAAAAATGGGACCCATTTTTTCTCATCATAATAGTTTTTCCTCCACCACCCAAAATATGATGAGGATATTCTTACGATCGGGAACACGATTAGAAGGAAATATGGATTACAGGGTACATTGCATGAGTTCGAAGTCAGGGGCTGAGGGACGGATGTCTGCCAGGTTAGTGCAGATGCAGCAAGTGCTCGAGGAAGCTGAGTCTCGAGCTGTCCATGCAAATGAGCCAATTCCAAAGGTGACTCTAGGTATTTTGTATGGTTCCACTTCATAGAATATTTTTGTACAATCCTATTTGTGGTAATGTTTTACTGTTTAAGTTCAACTGTCAAAGCCACTCTTTGTCAAGGGGTAGCAGCTAGTAGCCAATACCTGAATAATATTCAGCACTTGATTTTCACACTGGAATTGTTAAAGAAACTAGTTATCTTGTACAGCAATCTTAACTTTTAAGTCTGAGTTTGCTTCAGTTCTTTCCTTATCCTTTAAAATCTGAACTCAATTCAGTCTTCTAATATAACTATAAAATACTTCCAATACCACATGATGTGGAGCCTCTAGGATATGATATGAAACAGGATGCAGTCAATATTCAGACCTTCCATGAAATGGGAGACAAGTTGTTTGAAACAATAAGATTGGCTTATTTGGAATTTTGGGCTCATAGGGAAACCTTAAATGACAAAATCAGTACAAACTAATAAAAGCGTTGAACCATTTTAGTAACAGAGGCCACATAAGAGAAGCAGGTGTATGAAATAACCAAATTTTCTGGCATGTACCAAGCAAGATAGGTCAGAATGGTGATCAAAGGGGAGTGTTACCCCTCGGTTTCACATCAGGAGTACCACAGTTTTTTCACCAGATTTGTCCCAGCATCTGAGCTGATCTCGTGCATGATTTGAGATGATGTCTGAGCCTAGGGTTCCATGATCAGTTGTGCCATCACGAGGGTTTGTATTATGTATGATGATGAGCCAAAAGTTGTGACCATGTATCTTATGTATTGTTACTAGACCATGCTTAGTGATCTATGACATGTAAAGTGTTTTTTTCATTTAGGTGGTTTCTCTAGATCCTTGTAGTTTGTCATGGCCCATCCTCTTAGTCCCCATTTCAAGATAGTCCCTACCCTTATGGCTTGCACTAATCATCTCTTAGAGGTCATTTATGGCTGAGGTGGGTGCACGTGGGTCTTGGAGTGGATCTATTAGGACACATGACTTAGGGAAACCCTAGGTTTTTTCACTTTACCATTATGTAAAAGTTGTGCGAATGTAATGTAAAGGTTATCATACCTAGAAGCACATTTCCCCTTTAGCCTAAGCATGAATATATTTATGTATTTGTCACACTTTGGCCTAGGTGATTGTCTGCACTTTTGGGTCTTATGACATGTATTTGGCACTTGAGATCATGTAAAACCACTTCATGAGGGGCCTTTACATATTTCTATGCACTTGGATCGTGGAGGACCCCTCTCTCTGATGCCTTGAGCCTCTTTGGACGGTTTTTCATGCATGAGGGCTTGTCATATGATGCCACATCATCCTTCATGGAGCACTCCACCATCTCTCACATATTTGGAGGCATGTGTCACTTTGTTTGAGGAGCAGTCCCAGTGTTGCACGAAGCGGGAGCATGGGAAGCATCATTTTCCAAAAATCCTCGGAAGCGGAGCGTCTGTTATATATATATATATATTTATATATATTGCATTTATATTCAAAAAACACGTAGAAAGAAAAATTAGCTGCAGAATATATGAAAACATGCATATTTGTACATCAATATAGATAGAAGTGACATCCATACTACATAGTTCATCAATGATTAATCATTTGAGCATCAACCATCTAGATTCTAGATTCTAGCAATTACAAACTTACAAACCAACATACAAATTTTTAAGCCATATTGATATAATAGAAAGTAGACCATAAACTTATGAAATGAAATCATATCTCCAAAAACTGTCAACAATAACATGAGTCATGATCAAATAGTTATGTTTACAAAATAGGCCATCTACACTGAAGCATGAAGACCGAAAGGTCCAAAACATTAAAGTTTAAAGTTTAAACTGAGCTAGTTGCCAAATACTATGAATATATCATCTATAGACTATGACATATAAAGTAATGAAAAAGGAGAATCATCAAACTGTAAACATTTATCCCATCCTCCTTCCACCACCACGGGTACTGCGTGGGCCTCCACGTGGTGGTAGTGTAGAAGTAGATGCAGGCGGCTACGACAGATGAAGATGAAGCCCTTACTGCTGTAGCTGGAATCCTGGACATGGGGACCTTGTCACTGGATGGGGGTGGCATTTCAACATGATCATCATCGTCCAAAAGAACACTCTCCAATTGCTCTAAAAGCAATACTCCATCCTCCAAATTATCCTCCTCTAGATTGTTGTCCCAACGCCTCAAGTTTTTATCCATATGTGCCTCCTCACAGTAATGGGACAACAATCGCAAGTTGTAATGAACATAGACCAAGCTCTCTGCCCGACTTACATTCAACCTGTTCCTTTTAACGCTATGGATGAAACTGTAGGTGCTCCAACACCTCTCTGCAGAAGAAGT
>ML785793.1:378001-388956 GCA_009831015.1 Picea engelmannii | reverse complement strand
CCGCCATGCATGTTCCACCACTCAAGAGAACTCAGATTCCCCCGATCTCTAATTGCATGGTTGGTCCCAAAGACACGATTGCTAAGGATGTAATGGCTAAATTGTCTCCTTATGTTGTCACACTCCTCGTCTGGGATCGGTTTATCTATTGCTTTCATATAACCTGCTTGAACCTCTAGATCGTGGTGTGGTCTTTTCTTGGTCCCACCACTAGGTGCTGGTGATGAAAGCCATGATACATGATAGTATTTAGGTGTTAGCACATATGCTAAGGCATGTAGTGAAATATTTAGGATTTCCCACCGTTTTTCCACCTCTACACGAATATGGCTATAGAGGTTGACATCTCTAGGCTCAACAATGTCTTTAATCTTCCCTAGCATGCTATCCATTTGCTCATACACCTCCCCAATGATTGGCTGATCTGAATTTGCAAACTTGATCATGTGATAAATTGGCTTGGTGAATTGCAAAACAAACCGAACCTGTGACCAAAACTGACTGTCAAGGACTATCTCCTTCACTGTTGTTGCACCTTCTCTATCATTGCTCAATTCATCCCATGCATCACTCATCACCATAGCACCCAAAGCTTATCTCACCTTTAATAGGCGCCTAAAGGTGAGGTAATAGCTAGCAAATCTAGTGTTTGCAATCTTACGTAGCTGCAACCTAGAGTGAGTGCTGTAGAAGTAATTGACCCTTGTATGCTCGGTGATAAATTTGATGATAAATTTGATGAGTTGCTTCCCTCTCTTGTACAACTGATTAATTCATCCACATTCTCTATGCTTGACAATATCATGCATCAAAAGGTTCAAGGTGTGCACCAAACACCCAGACCAAAAGATGTGTGGATGAACTCGCTCAATGATTTTACCTGCTCCCTTACAATTTGCTGCATTATCAATGATTACTTGAATCACATTAGAAGGACCAACAACATTCATTGTTTTCAAGAGGATCTGAAATGTTTTTGGAAGATGCAATAATTGAAGAGGAGTCATGTGTTGCAAGAAACATTGCACCGGTAGCAAAAACACCAAGAACATTGATCAAATGTTGGTTTCTAACATTTGTCCAACCATCTGATACAATGGATACCCCAACGTATGCCCATTCATCTGTAAACTGTGTTAGAGCTCTTTGATTTTTGCTTTTTCCCTGTCAAGTAACATAGTTCTATCATTCTCATAGTTGGGGCTCTTATATCCTTTGGGAGCTTCGTTGATTGCCTTGAAAAGATCGTGCCAATAAGGGGAGCGAAGCACATTGAATGGGATACCACAAGCATAGAGAAACCATATCACTTTTGCATCCACCTCATCCCTACCTCCAATATGAAGGAAATCTGCTATTGTTCTTCTAGATCTAGAGGTTCCAGAACCACGATGAGATGGAGATGTGTTGCCACCAAATCTAGATGAAGCATCGGATTGAAGCTTTTGTTTTTTACCATACTTTTTTTGTGCAACTTCCTCTATCTTTATATATTTTTCTCTCTGCTCCTTGGATATATTAGGGCAAACTGTGATCCTAGTGGACCCCTTGTTGTCATCACTCTCCATTACACCAAAAAGATGCCTCCTTAGACGGGTATATGAACAGTCATGAGGACATAAAGATTTAATGCTTCCACCACCTTTCCCCTTCTTAACTTTTGTTACAAATTGCCACAAGGGTCTCAATAAATCTTCGCGTCCTACATTTCCCTCTTCCTCTTCAAACTCTTCACCAACTTCATATTGTGGGTCATCATGAGAATCACCACTATCATCTTCTTACCTTCGATGCCTTCTCCCCACCACAACCATGAGAACCAAAAAAGGAATGATAAACCAAAATAAAATAATTTTCTTCAAGTTTTAGATGAACAACCTGCAATAAAATGAGAGAGAAGAAGGAATGGGAAAGAGTGGGAGAAGAGGAAAAAAACATTAACAAAGTTAAACCAAGGAAATGTGGGAGTTGGGGTTTGGGCTTACCTCTTTAGCTTTTGAAACTTGAAAGTTGAAACCTTTGGAAGATGGTTGCCTTTGTTCTCTCCTCAAAGCTCGTCTTTTCTCACTCTTTCAAGCTCTCCTTTGCTTTCTCCTCCAAGTTCTCACAAGTCTGCACTCTCAAGCTCTCCTTGTTCTCTCCTCCAAGCTCAAGATGAAAGAGTGAGGAGAATGGAGGGGAAAAAGCTCCTTTATTCTCCTCCTTTCTTTCCCCTCAACCCTGAGCCTAAGGTAGGCCCCACCCTGACTCAAAAAAAAAAAAGAATTTTTTTGGTGAGTCCACAGGTCCCCCTCAGAAGCACACGGGCCTTCCTCAAAAGCATCCGTGAAGTGCCCTTTGGACCGGGTGCTTTAAAAAAGGTAGGAAGCGTGCTAAACTCCCCTGAAGCGTGCTTCAACCATAGCTTCTTGGATGCACCCGCTCGGATCAAGCTTCGAGGCTTCAAAGCGTGGGGGGGGGGAAGCTTCCTGTAACACTGAGTAGTTCACCTTGGAGAGCATATTCACGATTGTTAGAGCCTTTCCTTGACACATGGGAGTGGTTTGGACCTTCCTTGACTTGAGCGAGGTGTTTATGTATATTGGAGGTTGTTACACCTTGGAGGACTCACCACATGACCGTTGGAGCTATTCTTAGGTGAGTTGTCCACTTTTGGAGCCCCTGCGTGCCACATGGGTGGCCTAGAGGACCTTTTCTCCTAGCCATTTGCTCATTTGGTGGACCGATCTTGCTTTGAGGAGGTGGTTCAGGTTGAGGTTGTTACTTTGCTTTGAGGAGGAATGTTGGCCCCCTTTGACCCATCTTCCTAATTTTGGTGGGACTTCCTCTCTCTTGGGAGATGCTTCTACATGTGGCATAACTACCTCATTTGTTTATGTATTTTTGACCTTGTCCTCATACTTAGTTGGAGGATAAGAGTTTTTTATGATCTCTTAGGCTAGATCTAAGGAGAAACATATTATTGTAATAAGATGATTGTTTAGCCTCCTCTCTATATAAGAGGCTCCCCCTCATAACATTTCTTGTTGTTGATTGGAATATTTGAGATTCAAGAACACTTCGTTGAATATCTATTGAGGCAAATTGGTGTTGGTTCAAGGTCTTCTCTCTTGGCCCCTGTTTTGTGCTTTCAAGATCGGATGTGGATGTCAAGTTTCCTGCATAGGAAAAATTAGCAAATTGATCCATTTGAAGGGTAACCTCTACCACTTGGAAAGGGCATTGCATGTGAGGTAACTCCTCTTTTCTTCTTTGTTAATTTAGTAGTTGCCAATTAGTACTTTGCTTTATATATCTTCTAGGAATTTTAGCAAAGCTATTAGTTTCAATTGCCAAGTTAAAGTTGATTTTGCTAGTTGAAGGTGGATCCACGTGGACTCCTTCCTTGTAGGGTCTTGGTTTCTATTTTCATCTAGATTAGAGAGGAGGTTATTAAATTTTTCATAGCCTTTCCTCCTTTCTCTAATCCTTAAGAAAATAGGCCATTTACAAGAAGTCTTCTTCTTGACCCCATTAGCCCTAGGATTCAACACTAGTCTCTCCCATCAACCACCAAATATTATAAAATCCTAAAATCCTCTTTTATTTTATTTCGTTTTACTTGAAATCTAAAGCTAGTTTATTGAATATCATTAGATTAGATTTCATTTGAAGTCTAGTTTTTTTTTAGCTCAAGTATATTTACATACTAGATTTGTTTATATAGGGTTTGTTTTAAAGGTGCTTATATTGAAAACCTAAGTGAAATTTTGCCCTGATCTTGCATTTCAAGTTTTACTTATTATTTTGGGCTATTTTGTGTATTTATGTAAATCTGGAACTTATCTTGGCATATTAAAAAGATAAGATTTACACTAGTATCAAGTCTAGCTTCATTTCACCATATAAGATCTTAATTTAGACTTGATCAATTATCGCAAGTTAGAATTGGTTTTGCAAGAATGAAATTTGAAATTATAATTGTGATTTTACCTTAAGTTAGCGTTTCAATTATTTATCATTTGTTCAAGTCTAATTTCATTTACATAGATAATATCTCATATTGGGCTTGCTTTAATCACATTTGGATGTATTTTACGGTTCATCTTTCAATTCCTAATTGTGATCTAACCCTTAGTTATGTATTTTAAGTACATATCTTTCTTGGGTTACTTTCATACATGATTGCAAACTTGGAAATTAACATCTTAATCCTTAAAAATCAGATTTGGCATTTGAACAAGTCTAGTCTCTCTCTGGACTTGTCCCTTCATAATCACTAATTTGAATTTATTTTAAGTTTTACATATTAAAGATCAAATTGTGGTTTACCTCAAGCTTGTATTTTTCATGGATTATCTTTCACTTGAAGTTATCTTGTTTCTTTAAAGCAAAAAAATGGGTTTATTTAAAGTGTTCTACTTCATCACCAAATTCTTTCTTAACTCAAATTTATATATTCAAGAGTTTATCTTTCACTTTGGTTGTTAATTAATCTTTTACAAATCTGGAAGTTCATCTTACACATCATTACATAGATTTGTAAATCTAACTCTTCAAGCTTAATTTTACGTCATTAAAGAGTTTGAGCAAGCAGTTTTCACCACTAAGGCTCAAATCTGGAAATTTTCCTTCACTCCACATGATAAACCAGATTGTGAGTTTAATCCATGTTATCGCACAGTTTGTAGATACAAGAAACTAAAGAACAGTAGGTCAAACTGGCGAAACAGGAACCTTCCCCACCCAATGTCACCACAATGGGGAGGTTCTTTCTATTTAGGGAGGCTAGGCCCAGGGGAGACGTCCCCGGTAACCTGGGGTTTTGAAAGGGCAAAGGCTAACAGTACAAAGACAAATTTCCCCCTCACAGATTACCGCCAATCAGATAGTCACGGCTAAACAACCAATAATAGAGTATAACCAAAGAAAAGATGAGCACCTTCTTGAGACAACACAACAAGGAAACTTATACGTGCAATCTTGGTTAATACCTCATATAAATCAGTGACTATCTTATATTCAATATGAGCAATTTGAAAGTAAATGTTGACGAAGTCAATGTTTTACAAAATAGTAATGGCATTAATATCACTTCATCAATAAATACTAGAATGATACAACATTTAATATGACAAATCACTTCTTAACTCAATTGATGCCTTCAACTACCGTTCAATTGCTCACAAGATGAAACGTTGCTAAAATAAAGATGAAATATTCAAAGATGACGTCAACAACTTAGGGTTAGTAGGTTAGGGTTAGTGTAGTTAGGGTTTCAATTCAAAAGAGTTTGAGAGTGTTTAGGATCAAATCACTTCAACGCTGGAGGCTTAGATCAGTGCCTTAGGGTTTAATGGAGTCAATAAGGACGCAAAAGTTGAAGGAGGGTGACTAAAGACTAGAGGGAAGGGTTCTGAAGTGCTGCAATAGCAAGGCTTCAGAAACAAAACACTAGGGGAGAGAGGCTCACTCCGGTGTTGCTAAAGCAAGGCCTCGTGCTCTCTCCTCCTTCTTTAGATCAAAATGGCAAAACCACTAGCTGAAGATAAATCAAAGACAACCAAAACATGAGGGTTTGAAGAGGCAAGGTGTTTCTAGAGCAAGGCCTTTAGCAAACTCTAGAATGGTACGACCCTGGTGTAGAAGAACTAGGGCAAGGACGTCTCACTCTCTTTGGCTTCTGGATAGTACGGCTAGCTCAGGGAGAAGAAGAAATGAGAGTGTAACTATGGCTAGGCTCTCTCTTTCTTCTTCAATGGCTGAAAATTTCTCTATCAGGGGACATGAGACAAGGACCAACTAAATGTGCTTGTCACCTAGTGTTTTGATTAAGCAAATTTATAAGTAATGTGCAAGAAATTTAGACTACAACCATTCAATAAGAAGTTTTGCAGAAAAAACACTTACAATTCATGAAGAAATAACCATGCAAACCCTAGTTGTAAAACCTTCCTTCAAGAGAAACACCATAAATGCCAAAAAAGTCTTCCTTCAACAAGTGCGCCTCTCTTAAATCAGCCAAAAACCCCAAAAGGGAGCTAAAATCAGACCTCACTAATGAGTGAGTGATGAATGATGCTAAAATGAGGATCAAAATCCTCAATATATACTGTATCAATGACCTAATTTTACGTTTTAGGTCATAAAAAGGCCGACAAGGCCATAATGTTAAAATGATACTATTTTTACATTAAATGCTAAGTAAAAACCCTAATTAAGCAGAAAAGAGAGTAAAAGCCCCTTCAAGGGAGGCGCTAGCCCTTTCTAGGGCAAATGAGACATCCAGGAGAAAAACGTTAGCCCCAGGGGCCTCTCCAACATGCCACACGTGCCATTGCTGCCCAGTTTGCCTCCAAAAGCGTCCATGAAGCTGGGTGACGTCATGGTGAAGATGGGGACGTCCTAAGCCGTCCAAGGCTAGCGTTCCAATAAAAATGGGTCATTCCCCCTAGGTCTAGTCCTGCCGGAGTGTCTCTGGTGGAACGTCCTCTTCCTCTCAGGTGCAAAACCCTTAATCAAGCTTTGTCCTGTCTCTGCCCCCTTGATGGGGTCTCAGCATCCCCATCTGGTGGGCTCTTCAGCCCCATGGAGGTCCGAACTGGTCATCTCCCCATGTGTACCGGTCCAAATGGTACCTGTCCGTCGGGAATGGTCCTGCACATCAAAAGCTACGCCCTCCACGGGCTCATCAGTCACAGGGATCATAGCAATGTCAATCACATCTTATCATCAATATTATTAAACATATGCATAAAACTCCTAATACATCAGTCAATAGCTCAAAGACATTACAAAAACCTGCAATACAAGATCGGAGAAAAATACAAGATGTCCTATAGGGCTAGTATCCACAAGAAAAGGAAAGTTTCCAAGAAGATTTCATCCAAGCAATGTAGGTGAGGTGATGTGGCTAGGGGATGTCCAAACATGTGGGTGCAGTGAAGGCCCAGGATGCATAATGTTATCTGTGGGTGCCTTTGTAGAAGGCGAGCTGTACCTGTCATGGATGCATTTTTTCCAAGCCCGTTCTTGCCTTTATTTTTTTTTTTGCTTTATTCTTTTATTTGCTTTTTCTTCTTCTTTTTATTTTTATTCAAGGGCTAACCAGAGGACACTTCCTTGGCATGGTGACCAGAGCTGACAGTGTTACTCACATGTACTTTCACAGAGATGAGAAGGCTGGCTCGTGATGAGACCCCCTATCCCTTGGCCATGCAACCAAAGGTCACTGCCCTGGCATGGTAACCAGATGGTGGCAATGTCATGCTGTTAGGTACCCATGAACCTAATAGGCTGGCTCGTGATGAGACCCCCTATCCTTTGACTAGGTCTTGTTTGTTATTTTCTGGGTTCCTCTTGTTTCTTGCTGAGAGGCCTTTTATTGCCTTCTCGGGGATCCTTGGGCGAAGCATCTCGAGGTTTCATTTTTAGGCTTTTGTCTTTTAACAATTGCTTTTACGTTCAGGTCCTTTAGCCCCTCCTTCCCACGAGATAAGGTGCAATCCTACAAATAGGTCAACCCAATGCTCGGACAAGGGGAATGGGATAAATGAGCGGGAGATAAGATGAAACAATGGTGCTATGATGGGAGCGGACAATGGCTTTTCAGAAATCCCCCCAGTGGCAAACCAAGACCTATGGGCACAGGCTTGCTAGGGCACCCTGTCAATTTCCCCAAGCATGGTCAAGTGGGCTAATGTAAGATCCAAGCAGTTGTTAGAGATAAAAAGAATCAGATGCATATATTTAAAGGTTTAAATGAACAAAAGGGACACATACAATGATACCTAGACCAATTACCTCATGGAGCAAGAACCTCTTCTGATATAAGACCAAGCCGATGGTGATGGATGCTGCTGCTGCTGACAAGACAAATCTGATGGAAGAAGAAAAGGATAGGCCCTCCAGAGCCATGCTCAGGTCAATCATGCTCCCGGTACTCCATGTCTATGACCTGTGGGCCTCGAGACATGATCTCCTAGTTATCCCTAAAAATTGGGGACAACATCTGGCTCCAACTCGGGGACATGTGCTCACTGTAGAGCGCATGAGAACCTCAGCATCTCTGGCATAACTTGCAGACCTGCTCAATCTCGATAGGGGCATCAGTAACAAAAATGGGGCGGTAATGCCACCCCAACATACATATAGATACATAAATAAAGCAATTATAAATGCGAATATAAAGTGAAGTACTTACCTGTACTTACCTGTTGGCTGGATGTTGGTGTAGTCAAACAACCAGTGAAGCCAATCCAACAACGTCCCACGGTACCTGCCTTTGTGCTTCATCATAAACCAAAATAGTGATAAGTTAAGCACAAAAGTAACATGGGTTAGAACATGTATCAGATCATCGAGAATCACAAAGTCTAACTCATGGAGGCAGGTGGGAGGGATAAAATTATCCCATGTCAATCTTGGAGGAAAGTACTCAACCCACTTCAGGAAGGGGTCATGAAAAGTCCAAGGTTCAGAACACTGACTCAAAGGGTCGGCAAACTAGCTACCTAGGACGTTCTCATACTCTGAGGTCTGGGAATGGATTGACAAAGATGTATCATATGACTAGCAAATCCCCAAGGGAAGATTGAAAATCTGAGATGATAGACTGAAATCTGTAGTTTTCAACCAACCCTTGGATTCTCGGGTTTGCTTCAGAGGAAACTCAAAGCATAAGCTACAATTCCCAACTACACCTTTAATGAAATAACAGGGTAAAGTAATAACAGGTGGCTGGAGAAAAAGGTCACAAGAATCCTTCTTTAGGCAAACACTGTTCTTACTCCCATAAAAAACCGAGCACAGTAGTGGTTGATAATCTTCTACATAGAATGAATCTAAGTGCTCGGAGGAATACTCTTCAAAACACTCAAGGTAAGACTGAAAATCATCGGGAAAACATGGTACTAGGTCAACCTTGGGCGTTTGGGGAGCATCGGTAAATATATCATCTCCCTGTTGCCATTGGTCAAAATCAAAGATAATCTGTCGTGATAACTGTAAAGGCAACAGTTGGGAATGATTCTCAATATCATAAATGGGGTCCATACCAAAACCGATTACATCCCATTTACGTCTTCCAACATGTATGGATTCATCAATATCAACCATGTCAGTATCAGTATCATAGCATAGAGGATTGAAAACACTCATATGCTCATCCATCTCCTCCTCTAAATCATGAGGTAGAAAATTATCAAAATTTTGGGGAGGAGGATAACTTACTATTTCTTCTTGTGCAGGAGTTTCGAGGACTTTGGTGTTTCTAGCATGCGTTATTGTTTCATCCTCATGAATTGCCCCTTTGTCTTCAAGAGTATAGCAAGGAATATTTACTTCGTTCGGGGATTCCATTTCTCCTTCATTTTCTGAATCCAGGAATAAGGTGTCGTCGGAATCCTGAAGTGGAAAGCAACTAACCTCATCTTCACTTTGCTGTGCAGGAGAAAAAGGTTCTTGGATGACCTCATCAGAGGGAGGAGCACGGGTTGGTACTTCATCATCTTGCTTAGTTTTTTGCTCCTTAATCACGTCCTCATTCTGCTGGTCAAAAACTTGTTCCCTTCTCTCTTGTGGATCTTCAGCAAAGGTTTCAAGGGAAACTAGTTTTATCAAGCTGAGAGTGTCCATGGTATGGTCATTGGTTCTGGACGAGGAGAGATTTTTCTCGATTTGAATGGCCATGTTGTAAGCTTCTGCAAGTGTTTTTGGATTCTTTTTACTCAGGAGAAACCCCAAATGCACCAAGAGTGCATTGGTAAAGAGATACACAAGGTCCTTGTCCTCAGGGTAATGGCCCCTAGGAAGTTGTTACAACAAACCCTCAAATCTATTTCGGAAGTTCCAAACAGTCTCATTTTTAGCTTGTTTTGCGCACTGGAGTCTTTTTAGCAATGTTTGGATCTCTTCCAATTTTATGCCCCATTCTTTGAGAAAGACTTCTTCTAGCTGGTTCATGGAGGTGACGCTAGCATCGGGAAGATCATCATACCATTTTTTAGCATTCCCATGAAGAGTGGTGGGAAAAATTTTCATCACTACATCTTCGGCATCATCATCGACAAGATGGAGTCCAAAATAAGAATAAAAATCATTGATATGAAAGTCATCTCTTTCCCCATCGCTACTAGTGAATCTACAGAGCCATCTTCCTTCTATCGGGGGCATTTGTCGTGGGTATCCCGGGATTTTGCTCATGTCTAAAGGCTTGTAATTCTCAGGATACCATTGTGAAGTCATTGTTGGCTTCGTCATCAATGGAGTCGCCAGATAATTTTCTTGAAACTATCAAAAGATAAGGGAAAACACCCTAGTGGAGTCGCCAGGTAAGCTTGTAAGATAAGGCATCTAGAGGCAAGGCTTACCGAAAAGTGTCGTTTGAGGAGAATTGACTCAGTGTTCCCCGACAACGGCGCCAAAATGTTATCGCATAGTTTGTAGATACAAGAAAGGCTAAAGAACAGTAGGTCAAACTAGCGAAACAGGACCTTCCCCACCCAATGTCACCACAATGGGGAGGTTCTTTCTATTTAGGGAGGCTGGACCCAGGGGAGATGTCTGCGGTAACTTGGGGTTTTGAAAGGGCAAAGGCTAACAGTACAAAGACAAATTTCCCCCTTACAGATTACCGCCAATCAGATAGTCCCGACTAAACAACCAATAATAGAGTATAACCAAAGAAAAGAAGAGCACCTGCATGAGACAACACAACTAGGAAACTAATACGTGCAATCTTGGTTAATACCTCATATAAATCAATGACTATCTTATATTCAATATGAGCAATTTGAAAGTAAATGTTGACGAAGTCAATGTTTACAAAATAGTAATGGCATTAATATCACTTCATCAATAAATACTAGAATGATACAACATTTAATATGACAAATCACTTCTTAACTCAATTGATGCCTTCAACTACCATTCAATTGCTCACAAGATGAAACGTTGCTGAAATAAAGATGAAATAT
>ML785793.1:358251-370641 GCA_009831015.1 Picea engelmannii | reverse complement strand
GCTTTTACCCCCTGGGCCTTTAGCCCCTTCTTCCCACAAGACAAGATGTAACCCTCAAAGGTCATCCTAATGGCCAGACTAGGGGAATGGGATGGATGAGCGGGGTATAAGATGTAAAAATGATAAGATGGTGGGAGCGGACGCTGGCTGTGCAAATCCCCTTTGGTGGCTAACCAAAACCCATGAATATCAACTTGCTAAGTTACCCAATCAATCACCCCAACAATGGTCAAGTGGATTAGTGTAAGATCCAAGCAGTCATGAGAAATGAAAGGAACCTAATGCATATATAAGAAGGTTATAACAATCAAATATGACACATACCATGATACCTCAGACCAATTACCTCATGGAGCAAGAGTCCTCTCCGATACAAGCCCAGGCCAGTGGTGATGGAAACTGCTACTGCTGACAGGACAAATCCGACGAAGAAGAAGAGAGATGGGCCCTCCAAGGCCATGCTCAAGTCAACCCTGCTCTCGGTACTCCATGTCTAGGACCATGTGGGCCTCGAGACATGATCTCCTAGTTATCCCTAGATATCGGGGATAACAGACCCCACTCTTCTACACAGTTCTATGCAGGTCAAGGGTGAGGCGAATAGAGGAGCATATCAATGCTGTAGAGACAACATATAGAGGCAACAAATCAGTGTTGCATATCAACATATTAGAGGCGCATATAGAGGCAACAATCAGTGCTGTAGAGACAGCATATAGAGGCAGCAAATCAGTGCTGCATATCAGTATATTAGAGGCGCATATAGAGGCAGCAAACAGTGCTGTAGAGACATCATATAGAGGAAGCAAATCAGTGCTGCATATCAGCATATTAGAAGCGCATATAGAGGCAGCAAACAATGCTGTAGAGACAACATATAGAGGCGGCAAATCAGTGCTGCATATCAGCATATTAGAGGCGCATATAGAGGCAGCAAACAGTGCTGTAAGAGTCAGCATATCAGTCCTAAAAAGGGACAACATATCAGTGCTAAACATGACAATATATCAGTCCTATACAGGACAACATATCATTCAATCAGAGGCAACAACAATAGTCCATATCAGAGCTGATATATCAGTTCATAAGAGACACCATATCTCAGTCTTTGAAGGCAACTCGGATACATATATATATCAGCAAAGTCTCTTAGGTCTCTGTCAGGTCAGAGTCAACTTGGCAAGCTCTTTAAGAGCAAAGTTTTCATGGTGGATGTTTGTAAGTGATCTTACATTATTAATGCAATAAAGGAATATCGTTTGCTGGGGTTTTTCTCCCTGTACAGGGTATATGTGTTGTTGATGTGCATGCTTACGTATCTACATGATTATTGCTATTCAATTATGATTCTATATTGTTGAAATGTTTTAAGCTGGAATCAAAGTGTTGAAAAATTCAAAGAAATAATCTGCTTAAGAAATCAAGCTCAAAATTTAACATGGTATCTGAGCTTAGGAAGTGATAAGCTTGTTGAAGTGCAGCAACAGGTACACACAGATCCAAACAAGCTTGATTAAGTTTCTAGTGTGAGGTCCATGGCATCCTCCATTTCAGTCAGGTCCGAAGATAGGCTCTAAGGAACTGCCAACTTCAATGTGTGGAAGCTCCGGATAACAAATATTTTGCAGGAGTATGATCTTGAGCAGTATGTGACCATAGTGGTGGAGGAACCCACTACTAATGCAGGAAGAGAGGCCTTCAGGAAGAGTCAAGCAAAGGCCAAGTGAATCATCTTTGACTCAGTCAAAGACAATATAATGTCGGCAATGACTTTGTTAATGACTGCCAAGGACTGTATGGATACTTTGGTGAATTTGTATGAGAAACAGGCTCCAAGTCAGAAGAGGACACTTAAACACAAGCTAAAGTATTTGAAGATGGAGAAAGGTGAATCGGTAGCATCTTTCTGTTCCAGGATAGCCCAGATCAGAGATCAGCTTTTGGTCACAGGGGTGACAGTGGACGATGATGATTTAGTGCAGGCCATATTTGATGGTCTTTCTTCTTCATGTGAGACCTTCTTATCCAGTGTAAGTGGGAGAGAGATTCAACCCACGTTTGAGAGGTTATGGCATGATTGCCTCCAGGAGGAGAGTCGCACTGCTACCAGGAGCGAGCCAACGAAAGAAGAGCATTCAACTTTAGCATCAAGATTCAAGGGAAAGAAGAAAGACACTTTCTAGAAAGGCTCTCAGAGGAAGCCAAACACCAAAGGTACATTCAAAGGCAAGAGTATTGATACATCTAAGATTAAATGCTTTAGTTGTAATAAGTTGGGTCATTTTGCTAAAGACTGTTGGTTTAGATAGAAATATCCAAGGGAAGGGAAACATCATGCCTCAACTGTTGAGGATGATGAATCCAAAAGAAAACATAAAAGTCCTTCTAATGAGAAAGAAAATAGAAAAGAATATTACTTGGTTTCTGCCTTATCCAGTTCAGTTTTCATGGGGCAGAAAACTTGGTTAATAGACAGTGGTGCATCAAAGCACATGACAGGGTACAAGGAGATCCTCTCAGATTTCAAGACAAAATATTTTGCAGAGCAGGTTGAGCTTGGGGATGACAAATGTTACAAGATAGAGGGAGTAGGCTCTATTTCCTTCAGATTGGAATTTGGGGCTAGACTTCATGTTGATGAAGTATTATATGATCCAGGGCTCAAGAAGAATCTACTATCAGTTGCAACCCTTGAGGACAATGGATATTGAGTGATCTTCAAGTACATGAAGGCACTACTATGGGCTAAAGGTAGCCACCTAAGTACAACAGAACCCATTGGGACTCGCAGAGGAGGACTGTACGAACATTCAATTCAGGCATTGGCTTATGATGCGACCAACTCCAGCGAGTTGTGGCACAAAAGACTTGGACATCTTCATTACAAAGCAACTTCCAGATCTACAGAACATTGTATGTGGCATGCCCTCTATTTCTCTTAGTAAAAATTAAATTTGTAAGGGATGCATGCTATGTAAAAATATAAAGAAAGCATTTCCTAGTAATGACAACAGAGCTCAGGGCATCTTAGATCTGGTTCATTCTGATGTATGTGGTCCCATGTCATCTCCCTCACTCAATGGTTGTTTGTATTATGTCAATTTTATTGATGATTACTCAAGAAAATGTTGGATATATTTCCTTAAAGCTAAAAGTGACACATTTGATAAATTCAAAGAGTATAAAGCCTTTATTGAAAAACAGACAGGGAAACACATCAGAACCCTTAGAACAGACAATGGAGGAGAGTTTGAATCTCTCCAGTTTGAGGATTTCTGCAAGTCAACATGAATCAAGAGACAGTTGACCGTGCCATATAACCCTCAACAAAATGGAGTTGCTGAGAGGAAAAACAGGGCAATTTGTGAAGCAACGAAAGCAATGATGTTTGACCAGGATTTGCCAAATTCTTTATGGGCAGAAGCTACCTCCACTATCGTGTATATTCAGAACAGGTGTCCACATGCTATCTTGAAGGACAAGACTCTTGAAGAGGTCTTCTCAGGGATCAAACCTGAAGTAGGGCATCTAAGGATTTTTGGGTGTCCTGTGTATATTCATGTCCCTGAGGAAAAGAGGACAAAGATGGAACCCTCAGGCAAAAAAGAGGTTTTTGTGGGGTACAACGAGAACTCTAAGGCTTACAGGATTTATGTACCAAGTCAGAGGCAGATAGAGGTAAGCATAGATGTGACTTTCCATGAAGAAGCTGCATTCATGAAATCCAGAGCTTTAGTAGGAATAAGAAGCAGTTCAACCAGCTTCACCCTCTTATGAAAATGAAGAGTCAGATGATCAGAGGGAGGAACCTCATGAAGGGCCAACTAATGAGCCTTTAGAACCTGCTGAAGAGTTAGAAAGAACTCTTGAAGAACCTCCAGCCAAAAGAAAGCCAGGGTGGCTTAAAGAAACAATTCATGAAGCAAAAAGGATAGCCACTCCCAAAGGAACTTTCAGGGAAAGTAAGAGGCCTCACAGGTTTGGAGGCTATGTTGCATTGATGAGCAACATCAGTGATGTCAAACCTTCTTCATTTGAAGAAGCAGATAAATTACAAGTATGGAATGATGCCATGCTTGAGGAACACATGTCTATTCTAAGGAACAATGTCTGGGACGTTGTGTTGAGGCCAAAGGACAAATCAATGGTTTCTTCCAAATGGATCTATAAGATCAAACATGCAGTTGATGGATGTGTGGAAAAGTTCAAAGCAAGATTTGTAGCCAGAGGCTTCACTCAGAAAAAAGGAATCGACTACGAAGAGACTTTTGCCCCTGTAGCCAGGTATACCTCCATTCGAACTATTATTGCGTTAGCTTTCGTTCTTGGTTGGAAGCTACATCAGATGGATGTAAAAACAACATTCTTGAATGGAAAGATTGAACAGGAGGTCGTTGTGGAACAACTAGATGGTTTTGTACTGTAGAACAAAGGCACTCATGTATGCAAGCTAAGGGAGACCTTGTATGGTCTTAAGCAGGCTCCCAGAGTTTGGTATGACAGGATTGATGGCTTTCTTAAAAGCCTGGGCTTTCAGAAAAGTGATGCTGATGCAAATCTGTACTTCAAGGTAAGAGGTAACCAACCTGTTATACTAATCTTGTATGTTGATGATCTCTTTTTAACATGAGATGAAGGGCTAATAACGTAGTGTAAGAGGGAGCTAACCTCAGAATTCAAGATGAAAGACTTAGGCTTGATGCATTACTTCCTAGGATTGGAAGAGTGGCAAAGATAGGGCGAGATATTTCTGGCACAAGGGAAATACACAATGGATGTACTAAAGAGGTTTGGTATGATGGATTGCAAATCCATGTCTACTTCGGTGGTTACCAACCTGAGGAAGCTGCATGATTCTAATACAGGTTCAGATTTGGTGGATCCCACCATGTATAGGCAACTGATTGGATCATTGATGTACATGATCCACACCAGGCCAGATATATGCTATGTAGTGATTGCAATGAGTCAATTCATGACTGAACCGAGACAGAGACACTGGGTTGAAGCAAAGCACATCTTGAGATATCTCAGAGGGACCATTACTTATGATCTAAGATATACATCCAGTGGTGGTTTATTTTTGCATGGGTATGCAGATGCTGACTGGGCAGGTAGCCCAGTGGATCGGAAGAGTACTTCCGGATACTGCTTCAGTTTAGGATCCACTATGATCTCTTGGTCAAGACGGAAATAGGGATCCATTGCACAAAGTACAACAGAGGCAATGTACATTGCAGCAAGTGATGCTAGCAAGGAAGCAACATGGCTCATAAAATTGGTTTATGGGTTGTTTGGTGACAAGCTCGAGACAACAGTGGTTCACTGTGATAATCAAAGTTGCATAAAATTGATAGAGAACCTGGTATTTCATGACAGGTCAAAACATATTGACATGAAGTACCACTACATCCGAGACTTGTCCAAAGAAAAATTGTAAAGTTACAGTACATAGCCATGAGCGAGCAGGTAGCTGATATCCTGACCAAGCCTTTGACCTCGAGACAGTTTGTGCAGCTGAGAATGATTTCCTTGTTGAGAGGGAGTGTTAAATTTGGCAACATCAACAATGATTCTCCAATGAGAGGCCATATGGGCCATCCTGAGGCTAACCAGGGAGATTTGGAGAATCAACCAGTTTTGTGAGGTATTGACAAAAGCCAGGGGGAACGTACAACCTCTGTGAGTCAAACCAAAAGTCAGGACGAACGAGATGCTATGTAAGTCTAATGCAAAAGTAAGGGGGAACGTACAACCTTTGTGAGCATAGACAGTCTAGTGCAAAAGTCAGGGGGAACGTGCAACCTCTGTGAGCATAGACAAACTAGTGCAAAAGTCGGGGGGAACGTACAACCTCTGTGAGCCTAGTCAAGCCTTGTGAGCCATGAGCAAAAGTCAAGGCATCTAGCAAAAGTTAGGTTGAATATAAAATTCCTGTGAGCTAGAAACAAACGATATTCCTAATATTGCAAATGATATAAATGTATTGATCTAGTGCGTTGGCACGTGTAACATTATCCACCATGAAGAGAAATTTAAATTGCCTTGTAAAGAGTCAAGTTGTAACTGAAGTCTCAAGTCTAGTTCTATTTTCGAACTAAAGTGTAATGCTGAGTTGTAATTGAAGTCTCAAGTCTAGTTCTATTTTCGAACTAAAGTGTAATGCTGAGTTGTAACTGAAGTCTCAAGTCTAGTTATATTTTCGAACTAAAGTGTAATGCTGAGTTGTAACTGAAGTCTCAAGTCTAGTTCTATTCTCGAACTAAAGTGTAATGCTGAGTTAAGTCAAGCATGCTTTTACACCTCTATTTTGAGCCCTCTCCTCTTCTCCTCTTCACTCCTTTATAAGTAGAGGTCGACCCCTCCTACACAATTCTATGCAGGTCAAGGGTGAGGCAAATAGAGGAGCATATCAGTGCTGTAGAGACAACATATAGAGACAGCAAATCAGTGCTGCATATCAGCATATTAGAGGCGCATATAGAGGCAACAATCAGTGCTATAGAGACATATAGAGGCAACAAATCAGTGCTGCATATCAACATATTAGAGGCGCATATAGAGGCAACAAACAGTGCTGTAGAGACAACATATAGAGGCAACAAATCAGTGCTGCATGTAGAGGTAGCAAACAATGCTATAGAGACAACATATAGAAGCAACAAATCAGTGCTGCATATCAACATATTAGAGGTGCATATAGAGGCAACAAACAATGCTGTAAGAGTCATCATATCAGTCCTATAAAGGGACAACATATCAATGCTAAACAAGACAGTATATCAGTCCTATCCAGGACAACATATCAGTCAATCAGAGGCAGCAACAACAACGCATTTCAAAGCTGATATATCAGTTCATAAGAGGCAGTGTATCTCAGTCTTTGAAGGCAACTTGGATACATATATATATGAGCAAGGTCTCTTAGGTCTCTGTCAGATTAGAGTCAACTTGGCAAGCCCTTTAAGACAAAGTTTTCATGGTGGATGTTTGTAAGTGAACTTACATTATTAATGCAATAAAGGAATATCGTTTGCTGGGGTTTTTCTCCCTGTACAAGGTTTCCCCAGGGTATATGTGTTGTTGATGTGCATGCGTGCGTATCTACATGATTATTGCTATTCAGTTATGATTCTGTATTGTTGAAATGTTTTAAGATGGAATCAAAGTGTTGAAGAATTCAAAGAAATAATTCGCTTAAGAAATCAAGCTCAAAATTTAACATGTCCTTGGGGGTAAGTCTCGAGTTGAGATACTGTCACTCAACACTCAACTCCTTCGTCTAGGCTAACTCCTAGAGAAGCCAAGGGGGTTGGTCCCTAAGAAAATAAACTAAGGCTAAGTAATCTATAGCACGAAATAAATCTAGGAGTTTAATGAAAGCAAGAGCAATACACGTAAATCTACTCTAGCAACATATAATGGCAACATTGAAGATTGCTTATGCTATATGTATTAAGCAGATCAAATACTTCAATATGAATGATAACAATTGATAATGGGAAATTGAAAGTTCTTGAAAGTAAAAGCTGATAAGCAAAATGGAAATAAAGTGGATCAATGCCAATAGTAAGATAGTTGCTGCAAGAATGAAAGATGTACCGCGTGTGCTCTTGACAAATTTTATTATTAAGGTTATTGCTTGGATTAGTGGGTTTATTTGTGCAAACACCTGTGCATGTAGTTGCAAAAAAGGAAATCTAAGCTAAATGTTTGGCCCTTTAGAGGTTATCCCTCAATTGGGTACAAAGAACAATGTCGGAGGTCCAACGAGGAGAGAACAAATCTTATTAGAGAGTATCCCCCTGACTTCAGACACACGTTCAATGTAGGATCCCAAGTGAACAATAACAATTATCGGATTGTCCTATTAAACTAAATTCACACTGACCAGTTCTCGTTCTATATGGAACCTGTTATTGCGCAATCTGTACTTGCCCAAAGCCCAAGGCAAGTGAAAGCAAGATTGGTGTAACAGGGAGTGACCTGTCATTGTCACCTTAATAGGAAACCCCTTTCTATTTAGGAGTATATCAATGTACCCTAGGGGAGACGTCCCCAGTGACCTGAGGGTTTGAGAAGGCTAAGGAAAAAGTACAAGAAAGTTCCCCCCTCCCACATGTCACTCAATTTCAAAGGTTCGTTTATGTCTTACAGAGATGAAACAAATGATAAATGAGGTGTACCTGCCCAGAACAAGACAACAATAGAAAAATCATGCAATTTCAAGGTACCATATGATGTTAGTGCTTCATAAAACCATGAACCTTTGGAAAATAAGTATGCTGATATAATACTGCAACAAAGTAATTATATATAACAACAATGAGTGTTTTGTAACAGCCACAATAATTATGCTTCAAAAATGCTTGAAAATGACAAGAGAATATAGCTCTAATTTGACAGAATGCTAACAACTTGTCAAAAGAAAAGTTGGCAATGTCTAATCAGCTTTTAATGTCACTTTTAAAGATGAATTTGCTGCTATAAGATGGCTGTAGCAATCTTTTGCAACAGCAACAAGTTTGTTAGGGAGTTAGTCAGGTTTAAGGTTAGCAAAGGTTAGTGAATTTTCAAGGAAGTTTGTTTGAGAGTTGTTTGATCAATTCAAGCACCAGGGTGAGTAGATTAGTGCCTTTCAGGGTATATGGAGTCAACAATAGCAACAACAAATCTTAGAGAAAAATAGCAATGATAGTGCTTATCCAAAGGAGATGAAATGGATGGAAGAGGTGTTGGTAACCCAAGGCCTCAAACACCCAAGCCCTTAAGAGAAAATCGACTAGAAAGTAAGAAGACTGAGGCCTTAGCGGTTTCTCTGTCCTTTAGACAAATTTGGAAGTAATATATGCAATAGGAAATTAGAGTAGGGCTACTAGAGTGCTAGTAAGTAGGGCTCTAGTAGCTACTTCTAAAGAAGACGTACTTTGAGAAATTCAACAAGTGGAAGACTATAGAGAAAAAGATAATAACTTATGTTTCTCTCCTAGGGTTTTGAGCAAGCAATTTCATAATCTTTAACATGAACCAAGTAAAATTTACCACAAGCATTTAACATAAACAAAATGCAGATTTTCTACTTACTTCACCAAGAATAATCAAGCCAAAGCTTAGTTGAAGATCCTCCACAATGTAAACTAGCCAAAATACACCAAGATTTGCCTCTCCAAGAAGTTGCGCACCACTTAGTTCAGCCAATAACCCTTAAAGAAGGCCGAATTTCAGACCACACACTTGTGTAATGAGAGATGATGATAAAAATGAGAGTTTTTTCTCTTGTTTATACAATATCAATGACCTTTAATTATAGTTAGGTCATAAAAAGGTCGACATGGCCAAGTTACATTTAAAATCCAGTTTTTACAAAAATGTCATTAATTAAACCCTAATTTCATCTTCAAGGGTGATGCCATGCCCTTCTAGGGTGACGTTAGGCCCCTAAGGTGGAACACTAGGCCTCAAGTGCAGAACGTTTGGTCTCCAAAGGCCCTGAATACTGCCACACGTGCCAACTAGCACACAACTGCTCATCATGAATGCAAACCCTAACTCTGGATGACGTCAAGGTCAAAATGATGACGTCATGTGCTCTCAAGGGTCAACATCCAGGTGGAAAGGCAAACCCCCTGGGTCTAGGTTTGTCGGAGTGTCCTTGGTGCAACATCCTTCTTTCTTACTGGTGCAAGCCTCTGGTTTCTCTTCCCCCCTGGTGGGGTCACAACATCCATCTGTTGGGCTTTAAGCCCCATGGAGGTCCGACGTAATCATTCCCCCATTTGTACCTGTCCATCGGGCAAAGTCTTGTAGCAACAACAAGTATGCCCTCCAGGGGCTCATAAGTCACAGGGATCATAGCAATGTCAATCGCATCTAATAATCAAATTACCCAAACATGTGCATCAAACCCCCCTTTACCCAGACAAATGCTCAAAGACGTTATGCAGTTTAACAAGTCAGGTTTGGAGAAGGTCTCAAGATGTCCTATTGGGCTAATCCTCTTTAAGTTTGGGGTGTTTACCAGGTGAGAACCAATCTAGGTCATGTAAGTGTGTGTGAAGTGGTGTAGGGGAAATGTTTGGGCAGAGGGTGCAGTGATAACAGGGAAATGTAGGTCTTTCCTGTGGGTGCCTCTGTAGAGGGCGAGCTGCACCTTATCATGGATGCCATTGTTTCCTAGCCCATTCAATGCCTTTTATTCTTAGTCTTATTGCTTTTGGTCTTTTTTATTTTCAAGGGAAAAGCTGGGGGACACTGTCTTGGCGTGGTGACTAGAGGTGACAACGTTACCCACAAGCATTTCATGGAAATGCGAAGGCTGGCTCGTGATGAGACCCCCTTTCTCTTGACTATGCCACCAAGAGCCACTACCCTGGCTTGGTGCCCAGATAGATGGTATGTCATACCACTACATGCCCATGGACCTAATAGGTCGACTCATGATGAGACCTCCCATCCACAAACTAGTACCTTGAGTTTCGATTTATCTTATGGGTCCCCTTTTCTTACTGAGAAGCTTTTTATTACTTTCTCGGGAATCCTTGGGCGAAGCATCTCAAAGGTTTCATTTTGGCTTTTAACTCTTGCCAGCTATTTTTACCCTCTGGGCCTTTAGCCCCTTCTTCCCACAAGGCAAGGTACAACCCTTCCTAGCGTGGCAAACCCATTGCCTGAACCAAGGTGGTGGGAGATCAAAGGAATAATGATGGAAAGTGGTAAGTATGGAGGGAATGGATGATGACCTTTCATAGACCCACCTAGTGGCAACTCATCCTAAAAGGGAATCAACTTACTAGGGCATTATGTCACCTTCCCAGGTATTAACAAGTTAAAGAGCATAATTTCCAAGCAAACGTTATGAAATGAAGGAGAATTTAATGCAACATACTTAAGTGCTTCAATAATCAGAGTCACTCATACCATGATACCCGAACTCATTACCTCACGGAGCAAGATTTACTGCTACTTTAGGACCAGGCTGGTGGGATAGATAGTGCTGTTGCTAATAGATGGGCTGCATTGAAGAAAAGATGAGCCCTCTGGGGCCATGCTCAAGTCATCCGGATCTCGACACTCCATGTCTAGGACCTGTGGGCCTTGAGACATGATCTCCTTAGTTATTCCTAGGATAGGGGATAACATTTGGCTCCAACTCGGGGACATGTGCTTACCGTAGAGCGCATGAGAACCTCAAGATCGGTGGTACAACCTAGTGTTGTCAGAAGCGGGAGCGTCGGAAGCGTCATTTTCCAAAAATCCTTGGAAGCGAAGTGTCTGTTATATATATATATATATATATATAATTTTTTATATATATTGCATTTATATTCAAAAAAATATGTAGAAAGACAAATTAGCTGTAGAATATATGAAAACATGCATATTTGTACATCAATATAGATAGAAATGGCATCCATACTACGTAGTTCATCAATGATTAATCATTCGAGCATCAACCATCTAGATTCTAACATGATCATAAACCATAAACTTATGAAATGAAATCATATATCCAAAAACTGTCAACAATAACATGAGTCATGACCAAATAGTTATGTTTACAAAATAAGCCATATACACTGAAGTTACTATGAAGACCGAAGGGTCCAAGGACCAAAACAATAAAGTTAAAAGTTTAAACTGAAGTCTCAGTTAGTTGCCAAATACTATGAATCTATCATCTATATACTATGACATATAAAGTAATGAAAAAGGAGAATCATCAAATTGTAAACACCTATCAGGTCTTCCTTCCACCACCGCGGGTACTGTGTGGGTCTCCACGTGGTGGTAGTGCAAAAGTAGATGCAGACGGCTGCGACGGAGCTGAAGATGAAGCCCCTACTACTGTAGTTGGAATCCTGGACATGGGGACCCTGGCACTAGATGGGGGTGGCATCTCAACATGATCATCATCGTCTAAAAGAACACCCTCCAATTGCTCTAAAAGAAATACTCCATCCTCCAAATTATCCTTCTCCGGATTGTTGTCCCAACACCTCAAGATTTGATCCATCTGTGCCTCCTCACAGTAATGGGACCACAATCGCAAGTTGTAATGAACATAAAATAAGCTCTCTGCCCGACTTACATTCAACCTATTCCTTTTAACGCTATGGATGAAACTGTAGGTGCTCCAACACCTCTTTGCAGAAGAAGTGTTCACCATCTGTGAAAGCACCCGTGTTGCCAAACGTTGTAGCTGTGGGGCACTACCGCCATGCATGTTCCACCACTCAAGATAACTCAGATTCCCTCGATCTCTAATTGCATGGTTGGTCCCAAAGGCACCATTGCTAAGGATGTAATGGCTCAATTGTCTCCTTATGTTGTCACACTCCTCCTCGTCCGGGATGAGTTTATCTAATGCTTTCATGTAACCTGCTTGAACCT
>ML785793.1:251254-264480 GCA_009831015.1 Picea engelmannii | reverse complement strand
ACACACTAAGTGAGCCGGACTTAGCTCACGTTAGCAAGTGTGTATTAGGACGGCAACAAGACCCAAAAAGTATTTAATGAGCATTTATTACTTATTTTGTAATTAATGAGGAGCATTAAATATGAGCCCTCAGATTAGACTTATGATAGCCATTAGATTGAGTTGGTTATGTAAGTTAGAGTTTCTTGGGAAAAGAGAAAAGTACATATACATGCTTAGGGATGTGAGAAAGACACACCGAAGAAGACGAGAGGAGAAGTTGAGAGATTGCTTGAGAGAGGAAAGTGAACATCAAGAAGGGCACGATTCCCAAGAGAGCTAGGGCGCAAATCCCAAGGAGGTTTTTTTTTTATTTTTTTATTTTTTTATTTTTATTCTGTTTTGATTTGCAACAGTGTTAGTTGTTGGGACAGACTGTACTGTACGGATTCGTATAGGCTGTACAACAACATTCTTGAGGCACGAAAACCGAGGCAAGCTTGGGCATAGTTTTCGAGGCATCCTTGAAGAATTTTTTGAAGGAGGACGACCGTACAGAAGAGAAGGTACAACAACCTGTTGTGGCACAAATTTCAAGGTGCTGAATTTCAGCAAATTCGTATAGCTATACGGACTGTGGCACGATTTTCAAGACAGATTTGTGGGGGACAGTTTTGTGCTGTAAGAGGTATTTCTCTTGGCTGAAAAAGTGTTATTGATGCTGTTTTGAACTTTCCTGAAGCAAAATAATAAGATTTCTCTCTCTCGTTGGGTTTCCCCACATTGGGGTTTTTCCTGGCAGTTGCCTAAATTTCTATGAGTTATGGGTTGCTGTCCATTGTGCATTTCTGCTGCATATTTTGCTTAACAATGTGTATTTCTGCTTATAGAAATTTCTGAATGTGGGTATGTATTTCTGAAATTTAAGAAGACAGTTATCTCTAGGTTGCTAAGTGTTTGACGAAATGTGTTAATGAAATATTTCTGATTTTGTCATTAAAAATCAACATCTCCAACCTTAGAGATCCAGAGGTCAAGATGGAGATTGCTCTTGGTGATGACACCATTGTCAGAGTTGCTGGGCGTGGCACAATTACTTTTCAGAGGGAGAGTATGCCACCCATTTCGTTCAGGGATGTGTTGTACGTCTCTATGTTGAACAAGACTTTGATATAAGTTTCCACCCTCCAGGATAGGGGTCTTGAGGTGTCCTTCAGAGGTTGTAGCAAACGTTTGCAACAAACAACAAGTAAATTAGTAAGTTAGCTTAGGTTAGAGTTATCAAAGTTAGTGAAAATATTTAGAGAATGAAAATAGAGATTTGTTTGATCACTTTCATCATAAGAGAGCATGTATATTAATTCCTTTGGGCTATGGAGTCCTTTAAAACATCAAGACAATTTGTTTTGGAGATGATAGTAGTAATATCTAAGAGGTAGGTGTTGACGATAAAAATCGCAACGAGGATTTCGCCCGCAAAGTATTGCTAAAGCCTATTATTTAAACTAAGCTAATGATATATAATACTAGTAGGTGGGACCCCATTGTAGACTGGAGGATCAGAGATAGTCTTATTACACATTTTATGCTGCTGTTTCGATGCTGCTTACAGGTCTACATGATTGATGATGAAATATTGGTTATGTTTGCGTCATAATGGAAGATGGATAATGGATTTTATGGATCATTCGTTGCATGCTTGATCTTATAGATCCACTTGGAAGTCACTACAAACTTCCCTTCTGGTCTCAGAACAATATCCCACACATCATTCTTCATGATAGACTGATACTATTCTGTCATGGTATCTTGCCATACTTGTTGACCTGCTGCTTCTCCATGACAAGAAGGCTCAGTATCAATGATGTGGCTCATGGATGAAGCATAGCTCGAAAAATCTCTTTGGTTTCTTGCTTTCTCGGAATGTGCCTTGAGGCGCTGCATGTCCCTCTGCCTCCTGCAAAGTTTGTCGAGCCCATGCATGCCTTTTATGGCCTACTGCAATGTCTCTGGGAACATCAACTGGAGCAACTGGATCAATGGATGTCTCCCTTTGAACTGATGAAAGGGGAGAAGGTATCGTCTCTTCCTTTTTCTCAAATAGTTTGACTCGCTCTGAGTCAAGTGACTCCCCTTGAAGTCGGAAGGATAAACATCTTCCTTTTCCGGTGTTGTTAACCTGGAGACATCCCATGTCTTCTCAGGTCCTTTACTGACTCTACAGTGCTTTGCTGGCCTCTCGTACTAGGATAATAACCAAGATGGCCTCCTGTAGGGATAACAACCAAAATGGCCTCCTGTACTAGGATAATAATCAACCAAGAAAATTTGGACTCTCGTACCAGGGATAATGATCCAAGTCACGAGGGCTCCCATACCAGGGATAATACCCTTTATTATCAAAATACAAGCAACTACAAGGTAACGATGAAATCAAATAAGGAATGTAGTACAAAACAAACCTTAGTCTACAGTTATGCTCAATCTTGCTTTTGGTCTTCTTGAGAAAGGCTCAGAAGAAGAAAGCCTCATCTTTCATGTCTTCATCTCTCTGAAGTGGGTCTCGATCAATGTCAGCAGTGGAGGCTTGTTGTCCTCCTCTCTTCCTGGTAGGACAATTTCTCGCAAAGTGTCCATACTTGTCACATCTGAAACACTAGATCTTTGAAACACTAGATACCTACAAATGACTCAGTACTTGCAGTCAGTTTGATAAACTAGTCTCCTTTAGTCTTTGTTGATGGGGAATTTTTGATGCCTTGGTACACCAGTGTCTTTTCTGAGGACTTATTTGAGAGTTGTTACATTTTTGAATGGACATTTTCAATACCCAATTAAGAACCATTAGAAGCCTCAATCTCGGTAATGTGAACATCTTCAAGGAATTTGGTTTTTGTTAAAACTTTCCCATGTAACGTAACGAAAATGTCAACACATTTTGCAAATAGTTTCTCATTTTAGCTTAGATTCTCAAGATGCGTATAATGTTTTTGAATACAATGGTGTTTTAATAAATAATGTTAATGTTACATGTATCAAATTTGACAGTTTAACAGTACTTTGCTAAAATTTCTTACCATTTCTCCAAGAGTAACATTTTCCATAGATTTGCCATTATGGTGTTGTTGAGAGTTGTTTTTTACTGCTGATCATTGCTTAGTATGCAGATGTAGTGTGATTCAAAGGACAAGATTTGAAGATCCAACAGATTATCAATGCCATTTTTTTTATGTTAATTTGAATTGACAGTATTGCCTCTATTCAATGCACTGAATTTTATGGACTTTGTAAAGTATTAGTCAGATTTTAATAAGTCTCCACGTCTCTTTATTTTTCTCACTTTGGTGATAAGGTGAGAAGTCCTTGAAATGATAGAAATGTTAGCCATTCCTGTCGATGCAATTATATTTTACCATAGTCATTTATACCATATGAAAAAATATAACCAGCATTAGAATGTTCAATGTACAGATTCCCTTGGAATAAAATGAACGATGGTCGATATTCTGGGATGCTCATAATGTCTTATTGAGAATTTCTATGTTTGCTACTTTATTCTATGGGAAATATGTTCCATAGCCAAGACTTATGGCCAACAAGAGTAGACAATTGTAAGTTATTGAAAAATGTACTTATTTTTTGCAGGGCAGAAGTTGGGGAACAAAAAAGACTTCAAACCAAAAAGGTACAGTCTTTAAAAAAATCTGCAAGGAGAAATAAACGTAGCTGGGACTGATTAAGTGAATTGGACACATCAAGTGTCATGTATGTCCTCTCATTAATTTTGTTAAAGAACATGAGTGATTTTTCCTTTTAGGATTTTGGATCTTTACATGATTATTTTGGGATTTGTTTCTTGACCAAATTACACGAGCAAGATGATTTGGACGATTCCTATGATGGATCTTGCAACTGATGTGTGACCTTTGACATATTTTACACTAAAAACTCAAAGAAACATGAAATAGCCAGTGAAAAAGGAAAATGTTTAAGATTAATGCCGGACTCTACATGAACTCTAAAAGATGTTTAGAGAAGGTTGTTATATTTGTGTATTTTTCTATGTTTTGTACTTTATACTTATATATCAATATAATGTGATACTTTTTTTTTGATTTATGCATCTTTTTAATGTCATCATGTTTTAGAAACACCCCAATCTCTATGAATCTTTAAATCTTTAAATTTTGACATTTGCTACTTTCGCACCCAATTTGCACTGAACCTTGTCCCATGGCCATGTTTCTGGTAACTTGAAGAAATGATTTAGTTTTACATAAGCTCATTGTATTCAAAAGTAGGAAAGAACTAGTTCTTATGTAGTCACATGTTTGCTAGAAATGTTCAATTGGATGAAATTATTTCCCTCTTTTGGTACTTATTGATTATTATTATTCGACAGTAAATATCACAGGATCCCTTCACGGTGTTTAGTTTTGTGTCATTTTGCACTTGTCATCGTTCTACTCATCTGATTTCAATTTGGATGGAAAGAAAATGCAATTTAATTGTTGGCTCACATTTCCATTCATAACAAGTCGAAAGTGATCAGTTTGATATCTAAAACCTTAATAGGACTAGTTGTAGGGCTTAGATAACATTTTAAGATTTCTTACTTGATAAATGAAAACCAAGATAGCTCCAGAAGTGGACTGCGATTGGTATTTTTCACAGAGTTGAACTATTTTTGGTAGGAGAATGAAGTCTCAAACATTTATTTTGCCATTGTGGGTTGTTTGGCTTATGACCTTTTGGCTAGGATGGTGTGTATCTGTGTTTTACTGTTGCATTCCTTGTAACACATTCTAACGAAAAAGAAAACGTGTGTGAGAGAGAGAAAGAGTGATCCGTAAATGGTAGGCCTATGGCCTGTCCGTTTCACCAACATGGATGCTATAATTCTTAAATGCGGAATTTAATTAGAATCAAGTCCTCTGCTCTGTTAAGTCACTGTGTAGAGACAAGGCATGATCCCTATTTGCAGACTGTAATATAATGCAGGAAATCCAGTCTTGAAGAAATCGACCATACCAACAGTGATAACGTAAGGATTGGAAATTGATCTAACTCTAAGGATTCTGAGCAATTCTAACTCCGTGTTAACCAAAACCTAATCTCATCTATGACCACAAAATTCCTTCAGCAATTGGAAAATAAAAACAATCACAGAAAATTCAATTAAAACACAGATGTAACCTGGAAACCCAATCTTCGGAAAACCAGTAACGAAATGACTCTTGTTTGCCTTTAAATTAATCTCAGTCATACATTCAGATGACAGTGACATGGATGGGCAAAATACCAGAGTTACCAGTGGCTTTGATGGCATTGTCTGCAGCTTGGCAATTCTCAGGAATAACAACATTGCATTCTTGTTTTCTGTCTTGACAGTGTACTCCTTTGGATTGTGTCTTCTTCACCTTGCTGGCATGAAAACAATTACTGCAGAATTCTATCTTCTATCTTGAATTTCCCTGCAGACTTCTAGTTTGCCTTCGACCCTTCTGCAAGATGCCAATCTCCCTACAGTGATCTTGGCTTCTTTTATCTTTTCTGATGCATTGTAGGTGGAGCATTCCACCTCCTCAAGGAATCAGGCTCTTCCCTTCCTTGCAATGAGTAAAACCAACAGAACGCAGTGGAAGAGTAACTGTCTTTTGCCTTTGATTGGCAGTTCTGTCATTTGCCACTGTGGAGGAGTCTCATTGGAAATGGGCTTCATGCCACGTGGGGCTGTGGCTGGAGTTTGCTGATGAAATGACCTCCCAAGACTATTCTCATATCCTCTGACGCAAATTTCTCTTAATCCATAGATTTGAAAAGGATTAAAAATAACGGATTAATAATCCAAGAGTAGAGAGAGAAGAGATTTGTAGTCGTAGAAACATTTCCCACAATGCCGCAAGACTTAATTGTTTTGGATCTTCTTCAGCATAAGTATTAGTTTTCTGCAGCCACCTTTAAATGTAGTATTTGTTGCCATTTAGGGGAGCCTTCTTTTGTAGCAATGGTTTTCTTAGCATCTTGGGCAACATGGTCTCCAATTCTCATTTTGCCAATAAACTTGTAACTTGAACCTGTACTAAGCCATCAACAAACCATTTCATTTTATTCAAGATCCTATTTTGGATGTGTGTGCGTGTGTGTGAGAGAGAGATTAACTGTGCATTATGTATGCAGGACCCGTGTTATACACCTGGCACAACTTAAGATTGCTCAAAATAATATGAAATAACAAAGAACAATGGAAAGAAATTATGCAAAACTTATAAGATTGCTCAAAATAATGTGAAATAACAAAGAACAATGGAGGTACATAATGATCGTGGGTAGCACTCTGCTTGCCCAGAACAATGGAGGTACATAATGATCGTGGGTAGCACTCTGCTTGCCCAGAACAATGGAGAGAAATTATGAATTCATATTGATATATTGCAATAATGAGTACATAACGATCGTGGGTAGCATTCTTCTTGCTGAGAGGATGATGTGGGGTGCACTTTGCAATCCTCAGATATATATGACAATGATGATGGCTCCTTTGAAGTGAAGAAGATATATTTATATCCTCATAAGACTTACCAAATCCGTAAAGGCATGACTATTTAGAAAATACATGACAAGTCTTTCGTAATTAGCACTTAATACTTAATTCAGCATAAGAGTAATTAGCACTTACTACCAAATCCCTAAAGGCATGACTATTTAGAAAATATATGACTATTGTTTCTTAATTAGCACTTAATATTTAATTAAGCAGTTTGAGTAGGACCGACTTTGAAAGGTCGTAACTTCATTGATCTTTAACAAAAGTATGACATATATGTTGTCGAAATCAGTGTTGTTGGAATCTTTTCGGACTTCCGAGTCTCTCCGAGTCTTTCATAGTCACCGCTGAAAAGAGTAATTCCTAGAGACTCTTCTGTCATACTCCCCACTCTCTAGACTCCTCTGAAACTCTCCAGACTCCTTTAAAACTCACTACCTCTAAAACTCACTAGATCATATTTTGAGCATTTTTTCTCTTTACAGAGTCTGAAAGAGTCTTCCCAAGTCTGTCGAGTCTTCTTGAGTCACAGGCCAGCCGAGTCCTAAAAGAGTCGGAGTCTGACAACCTTGGTTGAAATTGTCTTGAAATGACCTTCACAACAACATTGATAAGATGAGTTTAGAAACCTAATAAATGAGAGTAATGGAAAACATGACTCCTTTATTGGGTATGTGTTTTTCCTAGGGGAAGAACATACCCTTTCCCCTTACCTCTTTGAAATGCTTTGCCTGTGGAGCATAAGGTGATGCGAAGTAATATGATCTTCTTTAATATGCATCTGCTTGTTGTCTTTCTCGATAATTGATGTATCTATACACGATCGTTATTGGAGTCGGTGTTTGATAATGTCTTGTTAAATAACGAAAGTAATGCCACTCGATGTTTTGGAATTGTGCATGTTCAGAGGGGCCATGCTGTCCAAATCCTTAATCCGCATATAAATGTTGATGACGGTTTTGGACCTCCATGGTAGTGTGGTCTCTATATGGTTGAACCTTCATTTCTTTTATCTCTTGATTTATATTATGTGCTTTTTCAACTTTCTCATCTACTTGCTTGTTTTTTTATGTACATAAATATACATTATATACTAATATTATATAAGATATACATTATATATTAATATTATTTAAGAGTAACAATAATATAGTATAAGGGGTGAGCTCAATTAATGATGGTCAATGTTGCTGGACATTTGGCCAGTTCTGTGGCAGTAGGTGCTCAATTTGAATCCTCTAAGGTGCACTAGTTAAGAATATGATTAAAAAATGTGAAGCAGCATTCCTTGAATTTCCATGCAAATTTTTCTTTAAAAATAGTAATAACAATAATTAAAAAAAATGTGAAGCAGCATTCCTTGAATTTCCATGCAAATTTTTCTCTAAAAATAATAATAACAATAATAAAAAAAAATTAATCGGACTCTTTTTTTTTTAATAATATTTATAGGGTGAATCAATCATTTATTAAAATATATATTTTGTTCATCTTATGTAGTTTATTTCCTTCCTTGTCGTATTTGGCTACGAACAATTTCGGATTGAATGTATTATCTTAACGAACGTACTTGTTCGTAATAGTGGAAGAACCTGTCTGTTCCTTCAAAATATATTTTTATGGATTATTTCCTTCCGTCTCCCATTTGAAATTAGATGTATTATCTTAACAAACAAATTTAGAGTGGCTGTTTAACGAACATACTCGTAAGTAATAGTGGTAAGAGTGTAAGATACTAATGTTTGAAATATATCTCATATGGATTATTTCCTTCGGTCTCCTTTTTACATTGGATGTTTTATTTTAACGAACATACTGTTCTGCGCCAATTAAAAATAAGCAAGGTAGCCGTCATTGCGTTGTGAAGACGTCAACAAACAACCATTCTATCAACATCACAGAGAGTACTAGGAGAAGCGTGACAGCCTGTGATGAGGGTGCATCTGGTTGCTAATCCAAATTAATATCACCCAGGTACGTGGGCGTGATCAAAGGGCACATTTTTCAAAATCAGAGACGAAATCTACCAATAAGATTGGAGCACCCACCCTAGAGGGATATCCATGTCTGTGTTGGGACTGCATTAACTGAAGGCTTAACGGCCATTTCGGGTCTAGAATTTGTGTGAACGGGTAAAGAAAACATAAATCTGGTTCTAGTTGTTGAATTGTTCACAAGAGATGATATTGTATGTGAATATTTTATTACAATGATGAGTGTTCCATATATATAGAACATATGGTGACCATCCATGAAAGGATGCGTTCCTTGGATAATAAATAACTACATATTTATTATATATATTTATACTTTGTATTATAAATATCATGTCATATATATATATATATATGGAAGAATGTCTTCTTAGTGTTGTTCAAACATCAACACTCCTTTTCAACGAGGGAGACATTTTTCATCATGCCAAAGCTTGTCTCTGAAGTATACAAACTTTAAACACTCCCTCTTAATTGGGGAAGTATTCTTTGTTGTCACACGAGCTCATCGGATATCCATAGTACAACATGACTTCACAGCCAATGCATCCAAGGCTTGTGGGTAGCTCTCAAATAGCTTCAACATGTCACAATGACATCCACTACCCTGCAATGCATCTGTACCTCATCATGTGCACCCCTATGACTTCACAGCCAATGCATCCAAGGCCTGTGGGTAGCTCTCAAATAGCCACAACATGTCCCCAGGACATCCACTACCCCGCAATGCTTCTGTACCTCGTCACGTGCACCCCTGTGACTTCACAACCAATGCATCCAAGGCCCGTGGGTAGCTCTCAAATAGCTACAACATGTCCCTAGGACATCCACTACCCCACAATGCATCTGTACCTCGTCACTCCCTCTGAAGAGGGACCACGCCAAACTATCTCTCTTATTTTCTTGGGCCCTCATGTGAGGGAGTTAAGCATGGTCCCCCTCTAATACCATGTTGAATTTTTCATAAGAGATGATATTGTATATGAATATATTATTACAATGAAGAGTGTTCCATATATATAGAGCATATGGTGACCATCAATGAAAGGATGCGTCCCTTAGATAATAAATATATATATATATATATATATATGGAAGAATGTCTTCCAGATGTTGTTCAAACATCAACACTAGTGAACAAAGAGCAAGGGCGACACCACCTTATATAACAACGTCAGTTCAATGCAAACGAACGCGCCTGAAAACAAGAATAGTCCTAGGATAGGGCATTGGCTGCAAATAAAGAAATAAATAAAATCAAGGAGAAGCCACAGCTGGCACAATTGCTCCAGGCAAGCCAGTTAAAGTAACATTTGATAACAGCAAAATACAGAGCATCTGAAGGAACGGGCAATTCACAGCGATTATCCCTAATTATGAAATGATTCAAAATTTGACAGAGAAGGAAAATCTCTGCTCATCTACTGCATGCATATAAGATTACCAAGCAGAAAAGAAATCGCAGAAGAAAATAAATCAAACTGTTAGTAGAAAAAAACCCTACTGCCAGTACAAAATAAAGATTGGATTGTGAAGTGGAGTCGCATGGGTATTGAAGTAGGTGTGGGAGCCACGTTGTGCTACTAAACACAGAATGACACTCCTATCCAACATATCTGTCAAGTCTGCAAGGTACAGTTGACGGGATTAACATAAAAAAATCATGAAAGTATATGTTTTAGTGGGGTCTTTGTACCTGGTGTTCTTACTTAGGGTTAAAGAAGTAGAAGTTTTAGCAATGATAGTTTAATTAAAAAAAGAAAAGAAAAGAAAAGAAAGAAGTTTATTATGAAAGTATATGTTTTAGTGGGGTCTTTGTACCTGGTGTTCTTATTTAGTGTTAAAGATGTAGAAGTTTTAGCAATGATAGTTTAATTAAAAAAAGAAAAGAAAGAGGAACGCTATTTATTTTGATTAATGTTAATGTTAGAGTTGTTTCAAAATTAAATGTAAAATGTTTTATTGAATTTATTATTATTATTTTTAACATAGTTATTATTTTATAAAAAAACAACAATTGCATTAATGTTGATTTGGTGAATCAATTATAGTTATTATTTTATAAAAAAACAACAATTGCATTAATGTTGATTTGGTGAATCAATTATAGTTATTATTTTATAAAAAAACAACAATTGCATTAAAAAAACAACAATTGCATTAATGTTGATTTGGTGAATCAATTACAAATTAATGTTAATGTTAGAGTTGTTTCAAAATTAAATGTAAAATGTTTTATTGAATTTTTTTATTATTTTTAACAGTTATTATTTTATAAAAAAACAACAATTGCATTAATGTTGATTTGGTGAATTAATTACAAATTTCTGAATCAAATATAATTGTTTGTTTCCAGAAAAATGTTTTGAATTTAAAAATTTATAATTATCAAATCAAATATAATTACAATTGCATTAATGTTGATTTGGTGAATCAATTACAAATTTCTGAATCAAATATAATTGTTTGTTTACAGAAAATGTTTTGAATTTAAAAATCTATAATTATCAAATCAAATATAATTGTTTACTGAAAATGTTTTGAATTAAAAAATCTATAAGTATCAATTGGTTATTTGTGTCCAAATTCCATTTCAGAATCAATTACAAATTTCTGAATCAAATATAATTGTTTACTGAAAATGCTTTGAATTTAAAAATTTATAAGTATCAATTGGTTATTTGTGTCCAAATTCCATTTCAGAATCAATTACAAATTTCTGAATCAAATATAATTGTTTACTGAAAATGCTTTGAATTTAAAATTCTATAATTATCAATTGGTTATTTGTGTCCAAATTCCATTTCAGAATTTTATGTGTGAAAACATTGGCATTATTTTAT
This sequence comes from Picea engelmannii, assembly GCA_009831015.1. Classification (NCBI taxonomy): domain Eukaryota; kingdom Viridiplantae; phylum Streptophyta; class Pinopsida; order Pinales; family Pinaceae; genus Picea; species Picea engelmannii. Next base: position 253,117 of record ML785793.1, on the reverse strand, counting down.
ATTGTCCATAGTTATAAGTATTGGATGCTTTCACCTTGATTTTTAAAATAAATATTTGACATTTCTGCACTAAACAGAAACCTTTCAAAGCTTTATGGTGAAGTTGTGCATGAAAGTTCGGATTAGAGATATAGATGTACCATATGTGAGCTTTCAAAATGATCACAATTCATGACAAAAGATCAAGAGATCTAGGGAAATTTTGAAAATGTTTTAATTAATAAAGATGGCGAGATTTCTTGCCTTAGGTGTCATAATCAAACCTTGCTTGCAAACATCAAGATGTTAAAAAATGAGGAAGACAACAAAAAATCCAAAACTTGTCAACAAATAAACACTAACAGATCTAGTTGAATCAACAATGCTTGCATAAGTCTAGGTATAGATTGTTGATAAAAGCACATTCATAGATGCAATTGCTATTGCCGAAATCTTATCTATTGTCGAAAAAGTCATTATCCTAGTAATCAATAAAACGACACCTAAAAATTCAGTTACAGTAGAAGACTCATCCATTGCCACTAATGGAGTTGTCTAAATTCAAGGATGTCAATAGACTAGAGGAAGGTCGCTTGCTAGACCTCATTATCATGCTAATCACATAAGTCGTTGCAAGGAACAATCTCATACCAACTTCAACTAAAAGAAAAATTAGTTCGTATTACTAGATGGCATGATACCAATTCAATTGCTTTCATAGGTATAGAGAGAATGACAATTGAAGAAGTGCTCATCAAAGGTTGCACGATACAATTATGAAGAAAATTAATGTAGGGTAGATTGAGCCCTACACATTGCAACAATATTGTTCATACCTTAGTAGATCTTACCATCTTATTTACTTGGCCAACACATTGTCCAAAGTGGCAAAACAAGAACAAGCAAAAAAAAACTCTTACCTTTATTCTTACCTTGCTTTGGTCACAAACCATTCTTTAATGGAGTGGGCATGTAACACAAATAAATATACATCATAAACTAATAATTTCATAATTATACCAACAACAACAATAACTAATAATAATTATTCACCAAATGTCATAACCTTTCACCCTTTTCACTTGCCAATGATATTTATACCATCACAAGAGGTCTTGTAAATCAACCAACCATATATATATATTCTAGTTATTTTGTATGGATTTCCTCTCTCTCTTTCTCCTATTTAGATTGAATGTTTTTTGAATGCTATAAAAACATCCAATCCAAAACAAGAGGGGAACATAGTCCATATCTATATTCCACATAAAACCTTGCAGGGAAACTCAAGAGATGCTTCCTTTCCTATACAACAAATTCATGAATATCATTTTTGGGATTATCTACATAGAGTAAGTCATTAATCTATGACCTATATCCATGAGTATTAGTCACAATTGGCCATTTTTTCATGATTTGGAATAATCCACTTAGTGCTATTCAAAATCATGAGAAATTGGTCATTTGTGACTAATACACATGGATATGGGTCATAGATTAATGACTTACTCTATGTAGATGATCCCAAAATTGATATCTCATATGTTGGATTGTGGAAGCCCATCAAGATTCAAACTTCATGAATCTTTTCTACAAATTAAACAAAAATGTTCTCAATGTTTCCAACCATATAGATCTCAAAACAATGTTTAATTCATAGGCATAGCATGGAAATTAGAAACTAAAATATATTTGTTCATAGTGACTTTCATATCTTCAATTTATTCACTTATTGACGTTTTGCAATTCAACATTGATGAAATTATATCTACTACTTGAGATTATATACACAATAATTGTCTCATTTTAATACTTCTTTGCACTTTTAAGATTGAAGATTCTCATCAATTCACCTTCCAATATAAGCCTTTACTTTTCTCTTTT
>ML785793.1:218629-239959 GCA_009831015.1 Picea engelmannii | reverse complement strand
CCAGCTGCTTTTACCCCTTGGGCCTTTAGCCCCTTCTTCCCACAAGACAAAGTGTAACCCTCAAAAGGTCATCCTAATGGCCGGACTAGGGGAATGGGATGGATGAATGGGAGATAAGATGTAAAATGATAGAATGGTGGGAGAAGACGATGGCTCTGCAAATCCCCCTTGGTGGCTAACCAAAACCCATGAATACAAGCTTGATAAGTCACCCCGTCAATCACCCCAACAATGGTTAAGTGGATTAGTGTAAGATCCAAGCAGTTATCAGAAATACAAGGAACCTGATGCATATATGAGAAGGTTATAATGATCAAACATGACACATACCATGATACCTTGGACCAATTACCTCATGGAGCAAGAGTCTTCTCTGATGCAAGTCCAAGCCGATGGTGATGGATGCTGCTGCTGCTGACAGGACAAGTCTGGCGAAGAAGAAGAAGGATGGGCCCTCCAGGGCCATGACTGGGTCAATCCTGCTCCCGGTCTTCATGTCTAGGACCTGTGGGCCTCGAGACATGATCTCCTAGTTATCCCTAGATATCGGGGATAACACATAACATAAGTCCTCACAAGATTTTGAAGAACATAACCCCTGAAGAGGCCTTCATCGGAGTTAAGCCTGAAGTAGGACACTTCAGGATATTTGGGTGTCCAGTCTACATTCATGTACCCAAGGAGAAAATATCAAAATTAGAACCCTATGGCAGGAAGGGCACATTTGTTGGGTACAATGAATCATCAAAGGCATATCGGATCTACATATCAGGTCAGAGACAAATCGAAGTGAGTCGAGATGTTTTGTAATATCCTCAAGGATGAGCCCTGTTGTAATCGTGTTTATGAATTGTAAATCATGTTTTATAGGCCGGTGAGCCAAGTATTGATAAGCTGGTGGGCTTATGTGTTTATTAGGCTGGAGAGCCTAAGTGTTAAAGGCCAGGAGCCTATTTTTGTATATGTAATATGCAGAACATTAATAGAGATTAAACATCCCTGCGTGCAGACCGACCACGAAGAAAGAGTGATGGGGGACTAAGTTTCCACAAAATGGGTAAGGGAAAAAGAGGCTAAAAGGTTGGAATGAGGGGCTAATCTTAGGGGCTTAAGTCCTTGAGAATAATATTTTATTATTATTCTAAACCTGTGTGACAAAACATGTTTTTATCCTAAGTCCTAGGAGAGGCAACACATGCAACTCCAACGTGTGCAAAATGGAATGCATGCAACTCCAGGAAGACAAGTGTCGACCTGGGCACATGCGGTTAAAAATTGAAGCATCAGCTGAGTTGGGAGTTCTTCCTCCATTCTGTCGTCGACTGTCTGAACCGTGGAGTGTGTTCGTTCTGCCAGTTTCCCAATTTTCTGTTTGAACCGTGTTACCTCTGCATATGATCGCTGCATACCTCACGCAACGTTGAAACCCGAAACCGTGAGACCTCTGTGATCAACTGGTGTATTCTTGTGAGTTATGTCTGGTCTCTGCGTTTGACCTCTGCTTAATTTCTTGTCACGCACCTCTGATGCCGACCCGCGTCTTCTGTGAAACCTGAGCAATTGTCTATGCTGTGTGTGTTTTGACTGTGGGTTGTGGCGGCCACACGGTCCCTTGGCTGAGTGGGATTTGTTACCGTCATCTGTTCCTAGCTGAGCCATCTGTTGTCCTCCTTGTGCTGGAATGGAGCTGAAGAAGCAGGTTGTCAGGCCTATGTGCAACACTCTCTCCAGGTGAGAGAGGTGGTTGTGGATGAAGAGGCAGGTTGTCAGGCCCGTGAGCGACTCTCTCCAGGTGAGAGAGTGCGCAGAGGAAGTGAGAACTCTTGGAAGGGGTCCTATAGTTGCCACAGAGATCAGAGAATTCTGGTCTGGTCTGTTGCTGAAGCCCAAGGCAAGGGAGGTTTAGCAATCGAAGGACTGTCTTGGTGACAATGAAGGTGTATACTCTTGGGGTGGGAAAGGCATGTGGGGAATGAGAGTCTGTGAGCAGTGGGCGTAAGTGGCTCCTGGGAGAGAATCCTTCCTCATAAACTATGTGTCTTCTTGTTGACCTGGCCTAGCCTAGGATTCCCTTGCCCGGTGGAGCTTAGTCCTAGCTCGGGGGTGACTGACTGCTGAGAGTGATGAGCAACACGGTTTGAGGCTGGGAGATTCGTGGAAGCTCTGGACGCAGTTGGTGGCGTATTATAGTTTCAAAGATAAGTATCATTATGTGTTTTAATTCTGTACTTAATTAAAATGCATGTCTGTGATCCTTGTAATATTATCATGTATTCTGTTGCTAGTTTGCAATGATATTTGTTGTTAAATTATGTATGTTAGCAGTAATACCGTGATTAGTTTGTATTGTTGGTTAAATTTCCATAAATTTGTTAATTAGATTTAATATGCATGTTATATATAAAATTATGAGAATGTTCCGCATAATAGCGTTGCCCGGCCGTGGGGTTGATGGCCGGGGACGTTACATGTTTCCTTTGAGGAGGAATTTTCCTTCAGAAAATCGAGGTCTCACATAGATACTGACAGTGAGAGAGAGGAAGAGATGATGTCTTCCCCACCTCACACCCCAACATTACAGAGAGAGCCAGACGAGCTAGTAGAGACTATTGAGCTTGTTGATCCTGTTGATCATATTGAGCTAGTACATGTTAAATTTGGTAGCATCGACAATCATTCTCCAATGAGAGGCCATATGAGCCACCCTGAGGTTAGCCAGGGAGATTTGGAGAATCAACCAGTTTTGTGAGGTATTGACAAAAGCCAGGGGGAATGTACAACCTCTGTGAGTCAAACCAAAAGTTAGGACGAACGAGATGCTATGTGAGTCTAATGAAAAAGTCAAGGGGAACGTACAACCTCAGTGAGCATAGACAGTCTAGTGAAAAAGTAGGGGGAACGTACAACCTCTGTGAACATATACATACTAGTGAAAAAGTCAGGGGGAACATACAACCTCTGTGAGCCTAGTCAAGCCTTGTGAGCCATGAGCAAAAGTCAAGGCATCTAGCAAAAGTTAGGTTGAATATAAAATTCCTATGAGCTAGAAACAAATGATATTCCCAATATTGCAAATGATATAAATGTATTGATCTAGTGCATTGGCACGTGTAACATTATCCACCATGAAGAAAATTTCGAATTGCCTTGTAAAGCATCGAGTTGTAACTGAAGTCTCAAGTCTAGTTCTATTTTAGAACTAAAGTGAAATGTTGAGTTGTAACTGAAGTCTCGAGTCTAGTTCTATTTTATAACTAAAGTGAAATGTTGAGTTGTAATTGAAGTCTCAAGTCTAGTTCTATTTTAGAACTGAAGTGTAATGCTGAGTTGTAAATGAAGTCTCAAGTCTAGTTCTATTTTCGAACTAAAGTGTAACGCTGAGTTGTAACTGAAGTCTGAAGTTTAGTTCTATTTTTGAACTAAAGTATACCAATCTCAAGTCTAGTTCCATTTTTGAACTAAAGTGTAATGCTGAGTTGACATTGAAGTCTCAAGTCTAGTTCTATTTTTGAACTAAAGTACACCAGTCTCAAGTCTAGTTCTAAGTTCGAACTAAAGTATGAAGTTGAGTTATGAGTAAAGCATGCAAACAAGTTACTATTTCGAGCCTCTCCTCTTCTCCTCTTCAACCTATATAAGCAGAGGTCGACCCCTCTCTTCAACACAATTTTGATATGCAGGTTAAGGGAGAAGCAATATAGGAGCATATCAGTGATAAAGAGGCAGCATACCAAAGCAAAATATCAGTGTTGTATATCATCAATAGAGGCTGCATATCAGAGGCATATATCAACATCATATCAGTGTTGTATATCAACAATAGAGGCAACATATCAGAGGTGTATTTCAACAAGGTCTCTTGGGTCTTTGTCAGGTCAAAGTAATCTTGGCAAGCTCTTTAAGAGTAGAACATTCACGGTGGATAATTGTAAGTGATTTTACATTATTAATGCAATAAAGGAATATCGTTTGTTGGGGTTTTTCTCCTTGTACATGGTTTTCCCATGGTATATGTGTTGTTGATGTGCATGCTTACTTATCTACATAGTTATTGCTATTCGATTATGATTTGGTATTGTTGAAGTGTATTAAGCTGGAATCAAAGTGTTGAAGAAAATAAAAGAATTAATCCGCATAAGAAATCAAGCTCATAATTTAGTAGTACATCCTATTGATGTTCCTAGAGAGATTACAGTGGGTCGGAAAAGACTTGCCTAGGTTCGTCAGACTTTGCAGGAGGTAGAGGGACATGCAACTCCTCATGGTACTTTCAGAGAAAGTAAGAGACCCCAGAGATTCTCGAGTTATATAGCAACCATGAGCCACATCATTGATTATGAGCCTTCCAGTTATGAGGAGGCATCTAGTCAGCCAGTATGGAAGGATGCCATGATGGAGGAGTATCAGTCCATCATGAAGAATGATGTGTGGGACATTGTTCCAAGGCCCAAAGGGAAGTCTGTGGTGACTTCCAAGTGGATTTACAAGATAAAACATGCAGCTGACAGGAGCATTGCGTAATATTCCAGATATAAAAAGTATGCAGAACATAAATAAATAACTAGAAATGGCAGATGAACAACAATATAACCAGAACAACACCACAATAATACCAAAATGATACCAAAATAACACCAGAAAGAACACTTTGATTACTAAGAGCAATGTTCACTTGCCTCTTCGAGGGGGCAACCTCCAACAAAATAGAGCTCTATTACAATAATATCCAAGACAAAAGTTCTCATACCCTTGACTCCTATTTATACTAAATATGTCTATCAAAAGAACCATCTACAAGAAGATCCTTCTAAAAGTGAAAGCTTCTATTAGGTCTTCTTACATTGGACTTATTCTTCCTTATTGCTAGGCCTTATTAATATTGACCTTTGTTACATCGGAATATATTATTCTAGCTACATGAGAAGTTAGGTCCCTAACATATCTTCCCCCTTAAAAACAACCTTGTCCTCAAGGCTTGAGATGTGGAAATTGCTGCAGAATGGTAGCTGGTTCCCAAGTGGAATCTACTGGAGTTGTATCTTTCCACTGGACAAACACTTCCTTGATGGTTCATTGACGTAGACGACGCTCACGCTGCTCCAAAACTACTTGTGGCTGTAGCCAAATGGAGCCTTCTTCATCCAACTCGGGAAGGTTGGTTTGAATTTGGCATTTAGTTTCAATCACCTTCTTTAAGCAGGAAACATGAAAAACAAGATGGAGCTTAGAATGATTGGGCAAAGCTAATTGATAGAGCACCTGTCCCACATGTTTGAGAATGGTATAAGGACCATAAAATTTTGGCGCTAGTTTCTGACAATGGTCAACCTTGAGGGAATTTTGCTTGTAAGGTTGCAGTTGACGAAACACTTGATCCCCTTCTACAAATTGACGTTCAAAGCGACCTTGATTTGCTTGTTTCTTCATGCGATTCTGGGCCATGACCAAATTCTCTTTGAGGGTACGAAGAATAGTCTCTTGAACTATAAGCATTTGGTCAACTGCCTGGACCTTCGAGACACCTGGAAAATATGAGAGAACTGAAGGTGGATTTTGTCCATATATCGCTTGGAAAGGAGTCACGCGGGTAGCTTTATGGTATGAAGTGTTGTACCACCATTCAACCTGTGATAACCATTGAGCCCACTCATTTTGCCTTTCTGAGGCAAAACACCTCAAATATGTTTCCAAACACTTGTTGACAACTTCAGTTTGACCATTAGTCTGGGGATGATAAGTTGTGTTGAGATACAATTGGGTTCCTTGTAGCTTGAACGATTCTTACCAAAAATTGCTGGTGAAAGTGGGGTCACGATCATAAACAATAGAATGTGGCATGCCATGAAGCTTGAAGACCCGATCCATGAAAAGTTGAGCCACAATGGATGCTGTAAATGGGTGTTGAAGAGCACATAAATGAGCATACTTGGAAAGACGATCATGAATGATTTATTGCCCGATTTAGGTAAGCCTATAATAAAATCCATAGAGATATCCCGCCAAATAGCAGGTGGAATCGGAAGCGGTTGTAGTGTGCCATGAGATTTGACTGTTTCACCCTTGTTGCGTTGACACACATCACATTCAACCACAAAATTACGAATGTCCTGTTTCATACCATCCCCCAAAAAAGAACGTTTGACCTTGTCATAGGTTTTGGTAAACCTAGAGTGCCCAACTGTGGGTGTAGCATGAAACTCAAAAAGTACCGTGGATTTAAGTTTTGATTGTTTACTTAAATACAAACGACCTTTGTATCGAAGCTCATCATGGAGCCAAGAGTACACTGGGGAAACTGGAGAATTGGTTTGCAATTGTTGTATCAGATGCGAGCTTTTGGGATAGTGTAGCCATTCCTGGCGAACAACTTGGAGCCAATCTCGTACAATGAAAGGGAGAGAAAAAAATGACCCTTCATATTCATATTTTCAGGAAAGTGCATCCACAACTACATTGTTTTTGCCTTTCTTGTAAATCATCTCATAATCATATCCAAAGAGCTTAGTCACCCATTTTTGTTTCTCTGGGGAGGAAATGCATTGTTCCAGAAAATACTTGAGGCTTTGATGATCTGTCTTAATTTGGAAGCGTTGCCCCAATAGATAAGGGCGCCAAAGAGAAACAACATGCAGAATAACCAACATTTCATTTTCATAGATTGATTTGTCCAAATTTCGCTCAGACAATTGTTTGCTGGTAAAGGCCAAAGACCGACCCTCTTGCATAAGGAAAACGCCAATTCCTTTCCCTGAAGCATCACATTCCAGGACAAAGGTCTTTGTGAAATCAGGAAGGGCCAGGACTGGAGTGGTGCACATGGCCATATTCAAGGTTTGAAAATCCTGAGCAACTGCTGGAGTCCACGTGAAATAATTCTTTTTAGGGAGTGCAGTGAGAGGTGCCACGATATTTCCATAATTCTTAACAAACTTGCGATAATAACCTGTTAAGCCCAAAAATCCATGCAATATTTTGAGAGTCTTTGAGTGAGGTTAGTCTTGCATAGCTTCAATCTTTTTAGGATCCACCCTGACGCCGACCTTGCCAACAAGATGACCCAAGTACTCAACTTCCGAGGCGCCAAAAGCACATTTAGATTGTTTCAGGAAAAGTTGGTGCTGAGAGAGTAGATGGAGAATTCGATCCACATGAGCAAGATGGTATGCCCAGGTTTTTCTATGGATGAGGATATCATCAAAGAAAACTAAGAAAAATGACGGAGAAAAGGACGAAAGACATGATTCATGAGGCTTTGGAAAATGGAGGGAGCATTGCACAAGCCAAAGAGCATGACCAAAAACTTATAGTGGCCCTCATGAGTTCTAAATGCAATCTTAGGAATGTCGGCCTCTTTCATACGGATTTGGTGGTAGCCATAACGAAGATAAAGTTTAGTAAAGAACCGGGCACCACTCAATTCATCCAAGAGGTCATCAATGAAAGGAATGAGAAATTTGTCTTTAATGGTGAGTTTGTTGAGGGTGCGGAAGTCAGGACACATGCACCAAGAACCTTCTTTCTTAAGGACCATGACCACATGAGAAGAGTAGGGGTTTGTACTAGGGCGGATAACACTTGCGTTGAGCAGTTCTTGAACCATTTTCTCAATTTCATTTTTTTGGGAAAATGGGTGACGATAGGGACGAATATTGGGAGGAAGGCTTCCTGGGACAAAGGGAATGGAATGATCATGAACACCACGGGAAGGAGGGAGTCCCTGGGGAGTGGAAACAACCACTTGATGTTTAGAGAGGATGGATTGGAGGTCCTGCGACACAGAGGGTGTCTCAGTTGGTTGTATGGCATGGAGTTTGACAATAACGCCAAAATGAATTTTTTTGAGAAACTTTTCCATGCGATGGGAACTAATGATCTCTGGGGAACCGACGATGATGCCTTGGAACTTATATTGTTGGCCCTCTTGGTCGAATTGCATGGTTAATTCCTTAAAATCCATGAGAATAGGACCCAAAGTCCTTAGCCATTCTACACCCAACACAATGTCACAACCGCCCATGTCGATAGCAAACATATGAGATTTCAGGTGGTAGTCACCAATTTTGAGACACACATTTTCACAACGCCCTCCACATTTCATGGACCCTCAATTGAAAATCATGATTTGGAAATTATTGACTGCATGTATATAACAATTAGTTTCTTGGGCAATGCGGCAATGAATAAAATTATGGGCGCTTCCACTATCAACAAGAATGATGACCTTCCTATGCTTGATGTAACCAATTAGCTTGAGGGTTTGGGGAGCATAGAAGCCAGTGAGAGAATTTAGGGAAATGATTGGTTCTACTTCGAGAGGGTCTCAGGGAGGGGTTATGTCAGTGGGTTCAGGTGACATAGACACAAGGGGAGCCTCAACATCCTCTTCTAAAACATCCTCTGAGATGGCCATAAAAAGATTTTGTTCCTTACACTTGTGTCCCGAAAAATATTTGTCATCACAATTATAAGAAAGGCCTTTGAGTTGACATTCAAGCATTTCAACCCTGGTCAATTTTTGGATCTTTAGTGGAGTAGAAGGAGGAGTGGGATTTACTGGTTTAGTGCGAGGAATAAAGGAGGGTTTCCGGTTTTGAGATGAGACAACTTGTTGTGCTTCCCTATCTCTTTTCGTAGCCTCCACCCAACTCTGAGGCTGAGCCATGAGGACATGGGCACAAATCTCATCCTTGAGGCCACAGATAAAACATTCTCGAAAAAAAACATCAGACATGCCCTCCGTACGAAAAGCTAGTCGCTAAAAATAAACTATAAAGTCTTCTATTGTGCCAGATTGTTTCAATTTTGTCAAATGGCCTAAATGGTTGGTGTCAATATCAAAGCATTCATAAAGCTCTGCTAAAAAGTGTGTCCAAGCAACATACCCTTGGCAAACAGTTTTTATCCATTGCCACCATTGCCAACGTTTTTGATCTATATGGAGAACACCATACCGAAGTTTGGCCAACTCATCCGTAATGCTGTACAAAGAGAAATAATGTTCCATTTGAGTTACCCAACCAGTGGGATATGAGCCATCAAATTTGGTCACATCCACACGTAGAAGGTGAAGGTCACGCTGAAAGTGATGGGGCTGAAAACTATGGGAATGAGAGGAAGTTTCACCTTTGGTATGCAAAGGTGGGTCAGATAAGGGAGGATCTGCATGGATATGCAGCTTGGTGCAAATCATCATAGTGACAGATTCAAGTTGGGTAGTAATGTCTTGTTTGAGTTCCTCGATTGAGGCGGCGATGGAGGAATGCATGTTTTTATTGATGGTGGCAATATTGGCACTGAGCTGTCTCACTTCTTGTTGGGTCTCTGTGAAATTAGAGTGCAAGGTATTGAAGCGAGCTTCCAAGTCTTGGCTACAGGTATGAGCCATGATGACGAGGGAACTGAAAAGGGGTGGGTGGGGTCAAAAATTTTTGCTGAAAAATGATAGGCATGAATGTGATAAGGGAGAAGAGAGAAATCCAATGGAATAGGTTTCAAATAATGGTGCCAATAGGATCCATACCTTTTTTTTAACAACTGCAGAATTATACTCCGATATGAAGAATATTGCAGTGGTGAAATTCCCAAATGCTTAATCAGGAAGAAATGTGTAGTAATTTGACAACTCAAATGCATAAGACATAGTTGTGCGACAATAGATTTTGTCTGTTCTGTTTTTTTGTTTTCGTCCCCAAATGTTAGGTATTCAAGGGTTTTATAGACAAGGGTTTTCCTTGTGCTATAGCTTTCTGATCTACATGTGGGGTCCAACAATAGTACTCGACCCAATATCTTAGGGCACCAACTAAGGAGGCTAGATCGTGCCCTTAGCTGTACTACTTGACTACCCAGGTACTAGAGAGTATCTTCCCGAGTGATTTTCTCTGTGGCACTATAGTAGTTAGGCGACCGATCGGTTGATCTATGGAGGGCTTCAGGAAATCTAGGTCGATTCGTATACAAGTGCTGTATGATGTGCTACCACTCGAAGGGGTACCAACAAGGGTTACAAGGGTGGCCAACAAATGTGCGCTTAAGTACCACTTGTATTTCCTGCGTGTATGAATCCCCGAACGTAGGTTTATGCACGTAACGACAAATCTATGTAGCTTAAAGACACCAGAATACGTCTCTACCTTGAAAAAAAAATAATCCACAATTTTCTGCTGAGGAAGGTGCTCTGATACCACTTGTAATATTACAGATATAAAAAAGTATGAAAAACAAAAATAAATATCTAGAAATGACAGATGAACAACAATATAACCAAAACAACACCACAATAATACCAAAATGATACCAGAATAACACCAGAAAGAGCACTTTGATTACTGAGAGCAATGTTCGCTTGCCTCTTCGAGGGGGCAACCTCCAACAGATCAGATCTCTATTACAATAATATCCAAGACACACGTTCTCATACCCTCGACTCCTATTTATACTAAATATGTCTATCAAAAGAACCATCTAGAGGAAGATCCTTCTAGAAGCGAAAGCTTTTATTAGGTCTTCTTACATTGGACTTATTCTTCCTTATTGCTAGGCCTTATTAATATTGACCTTTATTACATCATAATATATTATTCGTGAACGTCCTGGGTGAAGAACCTTTGAGATTTATATCCAATCAAGCAGAGAAGAGAATCGTGCCAAAGAATACTGAATTCATGGCAACTGGATGTTTCGAGTTGAGATGCAGATTTTCCATAACACATCCCCGCATGTAAAGTACATGCGATAAGGGCTGTAGAGAATATATGATACGAACACCGCGATTTTTCGTTCCTTCGACTCTCATGATGAACTAATAATAGTTACAACACTTACTAACGTGACTTCCATTAACTACTTGACTCGACCTGGGGCACGTAGAGACTACTTTTGATGGTACCTGACCTTCTTGAAATGACATACCTGTACCGTTTACACATGTTTTTGACTCTGACATCCCTTCCCGTTTCCAAGAGTCAACCGACCACTTGTTGACTTTGACCCTTTCATTTCTACGTACCTGACTTCACATGTTTGGACACATGGGCCATAACTCGACTGAAATCGACTCTAAATGGAAAGAAAAATGGCGACGCTAACATGTACAACAAAGTATGCAACCTATAATGTACTGAGCTACATCTTATTGTATTTTGGGCCAATACACATACATTTGTAAGTTGACAATTTAGTTCCCAACACCAAATTGTCCTACAACCTTGGTGGTGTTATCCTCTATGGTAATATTTAGTATTTCACCTTTAAGGACACAAATCTTGTTTATCTTGTAGATAAACTCGTTCTAGAGGTGATAGTCAACCTTATTGTCACCTTATTCTACATGAATTTGACCCTATACCTATTGAAACACCTTTTTAAAGTCTTAATAAGATGTATATGTCTCTTTGTATGTATCATGGGTAAAAGGATCCATGTGCATAAAAGTTCCCAAATATATAATATTGGATGTGGTGGCTGTGAAATTATGTCTTCCAACTTATTAGTTTTTCCCTTCTTATATTTGATGACTAGATGAAACTACTACAAAAGTGCCATCCACTTGTAGTGTTTGGTTTTATGAAGTTCCCACTTCTTAATAGCTTGAACCATGTCAGAGAGTTTCTTATCGTACTTAGGGTAGTTCACGAGTTCTCCATGAAATATTTCAAATTATAGCATACCAACTCCCTACATCATGGTTGCTCTTGTGGAATATCCACTTGCATCTGTCTCCACTTCTAAAGGCTTCTACAAGTTAGTTAATGCAAAAACTAGTGCTTGACTAATATTTCATTTCAACTCATCAAGAATTTTCTATTTATTATCTCACCACTGGAAACTATTACCACTCTATGTTATGGCATAGAGTGGTGAATCTACCATTGAAAAGGATGCTATGAACTTCCACAACTAGTGAGCTACCCCAACAAAGATCCTAACTTCAATGACATTAGTAGGAATTGGACACTTGAGGATAGCCTCCATATTCACAAGATATATATTGAGTTCCACTCCACCAAAAATTACCCCAAATATACCAATAATCGCTAAGATAACTCACATTTCTTAAGTTTACCCAACAATTGTTTTTTTTTAAGAGTCTTTAACACATACATGAGATGTGAGATGTGGTTTTCATAGGTAAATATATAAACCATTGTGTCATCCAAATACTCTATTACAAATGAATATAAATAAGGATGCAATACATCATTCATCAATCACACAAATGTAGATGATGCATTACATAAACCAAGAGGCATAACTAGCTATTGATACAAACCTTTCCTTGTCCTGAGTGTAGTCTTCCATATGTCTTCGTATTTAACACAAACCTAGTGGTATCTCAATTTGAGATTCAAATTGGTGAAATATTTGGAATGCTGAAATTGATCTAACATATCATCAATCCAAGGAAAAGTGTACCAATTCTTGAGTGTGATCTTGTTCAAATCTCTATAGATAATACACATTCACCAAGTCCCATCCTTATTGGGTGCTATGATGATAGGTGGTGTTATCACTATAACAATTTATGTGAGAAATCCAGTTCCCAAGAATTAGCGAGGCGCTAAACTAATGTGGAAGCGTGATAAACTGGAAGACAAGGCCAAATACAACGGGATGAGGCTAAAGCTAGTGGGAGTGTAGAGATTATGGGACCCGATGGGTCACAGATTACAGGCACCGCAGATCAAAGGTCAGGGATCATATCAGGCGGAGAACTAGTGCGGAGGTTAATTCTTGAAATCGGGCTGATAAAAATACCGTGGTTTCAACTCGGGACCACGTGGCGCCACCCACTGCATTTTGGGGTGAAAAGCAGTCTATCCCAAACCACTCCTTCACGCTCTCGAAATTTTCGAAAGACAAGTGCTACATAAATTGCTGAGAAATGGTTAGAAAAATTAAGTTGGGGGTTATACCATTTGCAGGTTAAACCATTTGTAGACGAATTCGATCAGTTTCATGCATATCGGTTTTCAAGTCTCAGTTTTCTAGTAATTGTGACCAGTTGTCTTCCGAGGTGAATTCCGGGAAAACCAGAGCACATTTTGAGAAACTAAAAGAGGTTATTACTCATCATGGGCCAAAGAACAATAACCTCCCCCATATTTCTCATAGTTGTTACATAATAGGAGAATCGAGGACATCTTGGAACCTTATATTTCCGGATTCATGATTTTTTTTTTTCTGTTCAAGACATGTTTTGCAAATGTAGATCCCAGGCAGATGGAGAAAAATTTCACAAAATTGAGAGAGGTTTTTATTAAAAACAAGCAGATGTACAAAAAAATCTCCCATATTTTACACAAGTGTCATGGATTGGGAGATTCAAAGAAATCGTTGAACCCTATTTTTAGTTTTCATGGTTTCCTGCTCGAGACATGTTTTTGCGGCATGTGTCCCGACCAATCGGAGATAAATTTAGAGAAATCGAGAGAGGTTTTTATTCATAATGAGCTCATATACAAAAAAAGTTCTCAGAGTTTACACAACTATTACGATTTGAGAATTACAGGTGGCATTCTTAAGCCTATTTTTTCTTGTAAACAGTTTCCAAACGAAACGTTTATTTATTTGTAACCAGTTTGGAAACAAAAAGACTCGTTGTTTGTATAAAATGTTAAGAGATACGTATGTATCAGGGTTGGAAGAAGTGAAAGAGAACAATTCTGGTTGTTCTGAACTAAACTGTAAATTTATGGAGCTGAATTGAATACATATGCAGAAGCTTTTGAAGTCTCTATGAAAAGATTCTAATGGCGGTGATATGAGTTTTGTTTTCTCTCATTATATGTATTTCTTGTGTTCTTTAATTCCATTTACAATGTCTTCTATTTAAATTGGATAGTCAAAGGCCCATAATTCATCTTGTGATGCTCTCAACTGAAGCAATTTAAACTGTGTGTATTTCTTCCTAACTAATTCAGAATTCATTTCAATGATGCTCTGATGCAATTACTTGTTTTCCCCCTTTCCTCTTACACTCTTCATATTTCAATTTACAACTCAAATTCATTGCCTCATTTAGCCTTTATCCTCTGGAGAATTCTATTGGTCAGTCATTATTTTCATTCACTTTTAGAATTTCGACTCCATAGCCCTAAGTGTCCCTCCCCTTCCTAGTGAGAAAATTTATAAAAAAACCCCAAAACAAACTAAATCTAGCCACTGATCTCCAAAGAAATATCAAGTGACATGAGAGATCCCTCTCTGAGTTGAGCAGGATAGTGCCCAGTTCTAAAGTTGGTTGAAACAATTACCTCTATTGTTTTTCTATCAGTCGGACAAAATTTACAGAGTGCTAACATTCTGGCGCCGTTGCCGGGGACGAAATTGAAAATTTTTCCCTGGGAAAGAACGACATGGTTGAGTTCCAAGGTCTGAGAGCAGCAGACACTTGGGCACATATTGGCTGTATTTCTGGTCTGGCGACTCCACACATCAAAAAATCAGTTTGAAGGTGATTCCAATGGTAGAAGAATTGATTCCACTGGTAGAAGAATCCGTAAATTTAAATTTTCACTGGCGAGTCCACTCTCAATGCAGAATCCAGCTTCCAAAACATCATTGGAAACTCCACTATCCGAAGATGAGTTCAATATCATTGTTCCCATAGACGTTGCACTTCCCCTTGCGGTCACCTCGACTGACTCATCTCCTGCTCCAACTGAAGCTGACATAGCCACTCGGTTCATTGAGCAGATCCAACACATCCGCCAACAGGTTCAGGATATCCTACATAAGTCCAATGACAAGTACAAACAACACCATGATCAACATCGGGTGCCACATAAGTTTAAGGTGGGCGACAAAGTTTGGTTGCACTTGCAGAAAGAACGCCTTACAGGACCCCATCAGAATTTTTGCCCACTCTGTTATGGGCTGTACACTATCACCAAGGCCATGGGGGATAATTATTTTGAGCTCAACATTCCTCCCTTCCTTGGCCTGCACCCAGTGTTCAACATGGATCTCCTTCACCCTTATTTCCCACCATTATTGGACATCTTAGAAGTAGCAGAACAGTTGACACCAATAGAGATCAACCCTGACTGCATCCAACAGGAATCCAATGATCATATTGTGGACACACAGATCAAGGGCACTTGACAACAAAGGATCCATCTTTATCGAGTCGTCAAAGCAGGGCAGCTCCTGCACCAAGGCAAGTGGCTCACCAGGGGCCAAATTCAGCAGAAATTTCCTCATCTGATGGGGGACATCAACACAATGGAGACAATTTCTTCTTAAGGAGGGAGGATTGATCCATATGGATATCAGTGGCCACCCACCTTTTCCAATTGGCTCAAAACAATTTTCTGACAATTTTGGCAATTTACTATTTTTAGTAGTTTTAACTTCCAGGGTCATTTTGAGGGTCTAAATGAAGGTTTTTCAGGATCAAGCTCCTCAATGATAGCCGAATTCATGATTGAGCCTCCAAAATGAATCTCCTTGAAGATACCTTTTCAACGGGCTATCACACGCCTAAAACGAAGATCGTATGCAAAAGTTACGACCCCAGGAAGTTGATGTACTAACTTACCCAAACGGGGCCCACATGACTTTTGGTGCTTCATCTCCTAGGGTTAGATTTTTGGATGTCTAGGGTTTTTGGCATTCTTGTTTATTGTAAAAGGACCTTCAAAGCCTCATTGTAATCTTCTTCTTACGAATGCGCATAGCTGTCACATCTCTTACCATGGTTATTACCAGAGCCCTGACCAACAACCTAACTTTTCCTGGCAACCTGGTGCCAGTCAAACCCCAAGCTCCTTTTTCCCTGGCTACAATCCACAACCCAAGCTTCCGTTTCTGGCAATACTGCACTTTCCATATTTGACAAGGCTCTTAAATGACCCCATCTGTCACGATCCGAGTTGGCCTCCTATGCTGACCAAGTTGCCTTAGGACATTCCAAAGTTCAAGGCCAAGCCTAACGAAGATCCTGGTGATCATGTGACTACTTTCCACTTATGGTTCTCGTCCAACTCGTTAAGAGACGACTCCGTTCAATTGTGATTGTTTCAACGCATTCTCATAGGGAGTGCTGCGAAATGGTACATCGAGCTCGACCGCTCACAATACTCTTCCTTCGACGAATTGGCAATGGATTTCTTGAACCATTTCCAATTACCTGTGAGATACAACTCCATCACTGAAATGCTGGCCAATTTCGAGAAGACAAAAGCAGACCATATCTCCGATCATATCCGAGAATGGAGACGCCGGAAGAGTTTAATAAAAGTGCTAGTCCCACGAGCATTCCTGCTCGAGTGGTTCCTTAAGTCTTTGGTACCCCAATTATCTAAAGATGTTGCAACATCCAGAGTGTTTCCAAGGAAGACATGATAATGAGAGTGCAACAACTAGAGTTAATTTACTCTTAGTCTGGTTTACTCTACGAGATTTTTTCAGATGCACTGAGGTCAATCCTTGACAAAACTAGGCAAAGGTCTGGACCACATGCTGATGGCATTATTGGTTCAGCACAAACCAAGCTCGTTGATCCATTGTCAAATCAATTGCAAAAATTGTCGATACAACAGACAGGATCCAGCCAAACCACCGGTTCGACTGCTCCCCCTACCCAAAATTTGGATGTACACAGTGTGCACATGATAAACCTGAAGGCCACCCAACAGCCTGATGGAAAGAAGAAACAATGGAAAAAGGGAAAGGGGGATAAGAAACCCACCAATAATGCTGGCGGGGGCGAAATTGAAAAAAATAATTCAAAGTATCCTTGTAATATTTGCAAGGAAGACCACCCGACCCATCAGTGCCCTCAACTTGCAGAGGCCCAAAAGTTATTGGCATAACAACAACTTGCCGTGTTAACGAACCCGTTTCCACATGGGAAAAATCTAACTCAAGCCTCCTCGAGAGTGGAAGGGGGCAGTCAAGGACTCCCTCCATCTTCGAGCAATCGTTTGTCCGCAAATGTGTATATGATGAAAGGTGATTCCTATATAACTACTAGATCACATGATTACGGAAATCCAGGCACCTCTAAGAAGGGTAAAGAAGCCGAATACCCACCTCTTCCTCTTCAGATTGAGAAGACCTTGGGCGAAACAATGATGCACATCCCAAAAGGTGCGTTCAAAAAAGATTCTTACAACCCAAACGCAAGGGCCGCCCATAACTACTCTGTGGTGGAGGATTTATCACAAACCCCTCATGCGATGTCTGCTTTGGAAGTACTCCAGAGTTTCCCTTCCCGGAGAAAGGCCCTGTTAGCTGCCTTAGGCTCTGCTGAGACTTGTAATACACGTACGATCATGCTTGATACCACCAAATTAAAACCTCGTCTTCCTTACCACGTAGCTTTTCAGATCGTAGTGGCTTACACCACGAAAACATTTACCCAGAATATTTTCCTTACAGTGGTGGATGAGGGCACCTCGACATGCATGATGTCTTTGGCGTGTAGGAAGGCCATCGACCAACCCGTTTTGTCTCCGTCACCTACTTTTATTACAGATTTTGACGGTCGTTCTTTCCGACGACACGAGATCATTCCCTCTTTCCCCATGCAGTTAGGGGGAAAAACCGTGTGTGTCGAAGTTGAAGTGGTCGATGCATCTCTCGACTACAATATTTTGTTAGGAAGGAGTTGGACTTATGCTATGCAAGTAGTGGTAGCGACAGTTTTCCAGGTCTTGTTGTTTCCTCACGAGGGCCAGATTGTGACCATTGATTAGTTATCCTTCTCTCATCCTGGCCCTTCATTGAGAGTCTCCACTGTCCCGATGATTGATAACCCTCAGCTCGACATCGTCAATGTAGGGGTTGTTTTGTGCCCACCATTGATGGGTACTTTCGATTACCCGCCTCCGACCGACAATGTCCATTACATGACGATTGTCCCCGACCAGCCTCGGGCTGAAATTTTTCAAATCTCGTCATTTCGCATGACATACTTTCTCGATCCGTGGACTTGTCCTTCCCCATTCGATACGATGGAAGGGACATAGCACCATGGGATGTCCATGCCTTTGTCTGTGGAAAAAGTTGCATACTCGATCATTCAATGAGCTTCTGCCGACCCCGATTCGACTCCAGCACAAGAGTTAGATCTGGTGCTCAAGCCTATTTGGGCTCAAGGTTCCCTTGCTGATACAGATTCTTTAGACTTAGTCTTACCTTCAGCCAAAGCGATTATTGAGGCAATGACTATTCCGGACAGACCCTGGGATGATCTTCATCATAGATCTTACTTCCTTCCAGAGTTAAGATGAATTGAGGTAGGAGAATTCACTCTGACTATGAATAGAGATAAATATTGTCCTATCTATCCTTTGGCAACGCACGTGGTTTACGCTGAAGGAAATATGGAAACAATAGTTGAAACGATACCTATTGACATCTCCAAATACCTTGACGTCGTGGAGAATATCTTCGTCGGAGCAGATTTCTCCCCCGAGGAGATTCAAAGCTACACAGATTTATTTAAATAATTCCGCGACGTGTTTGCCTGGTCTTACGAGGAAATGCCAGGCATAGGTCCAAGAATCGATGAACATGAAATCATGACTTATCCTGATGCCAAGCCGGTCCGACAGAAGCTTCGTCCTGTCAATCCTAGGAAAGCAACAACTATCAAGGATGAAGTAGAGAAACTACTTAAAGATGGTTTCATCTACCCCATCCAATTGACTCAATGGGTGTTGAATCCCGTGCCAGTCAATATAAAATAGGGCACGATTCACGTATGTACGTATTTCCGTGATCTGAATAAGGATTGCCCAAAAGATAATTTCCCCACGCCGTTTATTGACCAGATAGTCGATGAATGCGTAGGATGCGAAGCCTTTTCGTTCATGGATGGTTTTTCAGGATACAATCAGATACAAATCAAACCCGAAGACCAACACAAAACCGCTTTCATCTGTCCATGGGGTATTTTCGCTTATCGTAAGATTCCTTTTGGTCTGAAAAATGATAGAGCTACGTTTCAATGGGCCATGTCTTTTTCTTTCCATGACCTCAAACACATAGTCGAGGCTTATCTCGATGATTTAGCGTCACGATCTTGCAAGAGAGCTGATAATCTGACACACCTCTGACTTATCCTTGAACGATGTCGCTACTACCGAATCCACTTGAATCCAAACAAGTGCATTTTTTGCGTCACCTCAGGTCGTCTGTTAGGGTTCATTGTTTTGACAACAGGGATCATGGTCGATCCTATAAAGGTTGAGGCAATAGTTCAATTGCCTCCCCCGTGCACCATAACTTAGCTTCAGAGTGTACAGGGAAAAGAGAATATTTTACGGCGTTTCATCGCAAACTATGCTGAAATCACAAAGGGTTTTATGCGTTTATTGAAGAAGGACGTTCCTTTTCATTGGGACGAAGCTGCTCAATGCTCTTCCACAGCGTTGAAAAACACCCTCATATCAACCCCTCTGCTTCGACCACCCAATTATAATAAAGTTTTCTTATTGTACTTGGCCGCTGCAGAGTCAACCATCGGTATGGTCTTAGTTCAGGAGGATGATTTGCTCTCAGAATATGTGATTTATTACCTGATTCGAGGCTTAGTTGGACCGGAACTCAATTATTCCCATATTGAAAAACTTGCGTTGGAAATAGTCAATGTTATTCAATGGTTCCGTCATTATATTTTGTTTCGTAAGACCACCGTCATTGCCGTCGTGAACCCATTTCAATACGTATTGACACAACAAGTCATCGACAGAAAGATCAGTAGATGGATAGTTATCCTCCAGGAATTCGACTTGGAGTTCGTTTCAGCATGTTAATGTTTATGCCATTATTATAGTTCTTTTCATTTCAATAGATAAAAGCATAATAAGAACAAGATCACTGAGAAATACACATTCACAAGAGACACAACATTTATCCTGGGAAACCCTCTAGGGGAAGAAAACCCAGCAAAAAATTCCTTATCATAAATAGCTTATACAATGTTCAAGAGATAACTCAAACCAATATAGAAAGTCCTCCCCAAGAGATGCGCCACCCTTCTTCTCTTCTCTCCAACTGGTAATTGCAGCTTGCCTCATAAGATAATGAGCAAGTGAGTTGTGTGTTTGAAGTGAGGCGCTAGCCTCTTATTTATATCAGACTGGCACGTGTGAAAGGTCACAACTGGCAGGGCCGACCTCTCACTCTGGGTGGGTAAACCCACCTTTAATTAATTCTGGGTCTTCCATTATAACTGCTAGGGCCAACTTCTTATTTTGTCCTTTGTAATTGTTTGATGACCAATACACAAAAAGGGATTTGGTCCTTATACAATTACCGACATGATTAATCCTCAATGGGGATTAATCCAATAACAATAATAATAATAATAATAATGACATGATTAATCCGCAATGGGTATTTAATCCAATAACAAAATAATAATAAGAATGCTCTTTGCAGTTACATTATTTCAACACTCCCCCTTAACAAGAAGGGTATTCTTCATCAGCATCAGGCGAGAGAGGTTTGCATCATCAGTGGCATATGGAGGACAGTATCGTCAATATCATCTTGAACCATTGTCTAGCACATTTACGAGTCATCGGAAGTTTTCTTCATCAACAACATCATCATTCTCGAAGGAATGCTAGCATCATCTGCATCAAACATGTATCAGTAAAAATGATACCTCATCACATCACTAGGATGGCACATCACAGTACTACACTAGCTCAATGTCACAGCGGTTAAGCTGGTAGCTTAGTGTCAGTCACATCTTTCTTTACGTCTAACAACTAGGTTAGAAGCAAGTAATATCATCATCTCGCTTTACGTCTAACTACTAGGTCAGAAGCGAGGAATCACAATGTCATGCTTTACATCTAACTACTAGGTCAGAAGCGAGGAATCACAACATCATGCTTTACGTCTAACAACTAGGTCAGAAGCATGACTCATCTTGCTTTACGTCTAACAACGAGGTCAGAAGCAAGGAATACATCAACATCTCGTTTTACGTCTAACAACGAGGTCAGAAGCAAGGAACACATCAACATCTCGTTTTACGTCTAACAATAAGGTCAGAAGCGAGGAATCATCTTGCTTTACGTCTAACAACTAGGTCAGAAGCAAGGAATCAATGACGTTATGCTTTATGTCTAACAACTAGGTTAGAAGCATAACTCATCTTGCTTTACGTCTAACAACGAGGTCAGAAGCAAGGATCACATAGCATCATGCTTTACGTCTAACAACGAGGTCATAAGCATGACTCATCTTGCTTTACGTCTAACAACGAGGTCAGAAGCAAGGATCACACGTCGTCATGCTTTACGTCTAACAACGAGGTCAAAAGCATGAATCATCTTGCTTTATGTCTAACAATGAGGTCAGAAG
>ML785793.1:165459-215697 GCA_009831015.1 Picea engelmannii | reverse complement strand
AAGGCTTTGAATTCCTTGAATTTATTGAATACTTCATCTTTAGATTTTAAGAAATATATCCAGGTCTTACGAGAATAATCATCAATAAATGATACATAGTATACATACCCGCTAATGGAGGATGATGGCATTGGTCCACACACGTCTGAATGGATGAGTTCCAATGTTCCTTCTGCTTTGTTGTCCCTCTTTGGAAAGGGGTTCTTGATGTTCTTCCCCTGTGCACATCCATTGCATGTGCCTTTATGATCAACCTTGAGTTCTGGTAAACCTGTGACAACTTTGCATATGCATGGTAGTGCCTTGTAGTTGATGTGGGCCAATCTTCTATGCCAAAGTTCGCATGAGTTTTCGATGACATGGGTCATAGCAGTTTCTGGGTGACCCTTCAGCTTATATAAACCATTCTCTTCACTTCCGATGACGATTGCTTCATTTAAGGTTTCTCCCTTTGCCCACATAAGAAATTCTCCATTTATGAAGGCAACTCTATAGCCTTTCTTGTCTAAAGCTGATATGGAGAGTAAATTCTTCTTTAGGCTCGGTACATAGAGTACGTCCTTCATTGTTATTGATTTTTCTGAATCAAGCTTGTAGTTTGATTCTCCTATTCCCTTGATGGGATATTGGTAATCATCTCCAAGAGTTACTTTTTGAGAAAACTTCTTTTCTGAAATACAAGAGAGAGTATTTTTCTTACCCGTCATATGCTTTGATGCACTGCTATCAATGATCCATGTGTCCTCTCCAGGTGACACAGATCCTGAGAGAGATGATATCAAGACATGGTTCTTAATCATCTTCATAGGTGGTTCTTCATCTTCCGCAATGTGAGCATGTTGCCTTTTGTGCTTTCTCTTGTACTCTTCTCTTATGACTGGACAATTATTCACCTTGTGTCCCATCTTATCACAATTATAGCATTGTATAGATGAGAGATCTCGTCCCTTGCGTTGTCCTTTCTTCTGAAAATTTCTTGAATGAGATTCTTGGTTGTTGAACTTGTTTGATGGTTGCGTTTCTCTATGAGATTCCCTTTTGAAGTAGGGTTTCTTACTTCCTCTTTTTGTATGAGTAGCTAGGGCTTGATCATCGTCCCTTGCTAGTAGTGCTTCACGGTTGGCTACCCTTGTCTCTTCTTGGGTGCATTCTTCCCATAGGCTTTCAAACTATAGTTTTTCCTTTCTGCCACATACTGACTAGATGAAAGCATCCCAAGGTCTTGCAAGACCATTTAGGGTAGTTATTACAAATTCATCTTCGTCGATGGTGTCTCCAATCGCTTTCAACTATTCTTTTATCTCGGAGATTCAGGAGAAATATTCTTGAATCATTTCTCCTTTCTGCATCTTGGTATTCTTCAACTGAGTTCTGAGATTCATCTTTCAATTGATGTTCTTTCCTTCATATAGTTTTCTTAGAGCATAAAACATCTCCTTCGGGGTTTTCTTTGACGATACATACGGGATCAAGTGGTCTTTGATTGAATCTGCAATGATTCTCTGAGCCATGATTGAGTCCTTCTGATGCTTCGCTTTCTCTACGACATCTTCAGGTTCCTTCACTTCTTCTTTGATAAATCTTGATAGGTCATTCTCTGTAAGGATCAGACCGATCCTATACTTCCAGGCACGAAAGTTGTCTATGCCTTCTAGTTTCTCAATAAGCTTTGTGCTTGCAGACATCTTGTACTTTCAGCAACAAAAATAACCAAAAATTGAAAATGCTTGAAATCAAGTTTTGACCTTACCAGGAGGTGCGCTTGGCTGAGGCGAGTGGCCTGGTGTCCTCAAATCTGAGAAAATCCAAATTTTACCTCGTCAAATCTGATTTGCGTATTTCTGGACTGGTGCTTTCGGTACTTCTGGTACTGGTTTTTTGGTACTTCTGGTACTTTTTTGAAACAAGGGTTTCACTTTCCGGGAGATCCAATCACTGAAAAGGTGCGCTCTAGGTGCCAAATTGATCTTGGGGGGAGGGCACAACTTTCTAGGAGGTTAGGGGGCTGAAAATAGATACTTTTTCAAAACCCTAATTTGCAGGTGCTGCAACAGTGACGTTTTTCCTCTTGCAAATAATGCTTTCTTCAGGTTGGCTCTGATACCATGTTAATGTTTATGCCATTATTATAGTTCTTTTCATTTCAATAGATAAAATCATAATAAGAACAAGATCACTGAGAAATACACATTCACAAGAGACACAACATTTATCCTGGGAAACCCTCTAGGGGAAGAAAACCTAGCAAAAACTTCCTTATCATAAATAGCTTATACAATGTTCAAGAGATAACTCAAACCAATACAGAAAGTCCTTCCCAAGAGATGCACCACCCTTCTTCTCTTCTCTCCAACTGGTAATTGTAGCTTGCCTCATAAGAGAATGAGCAAGTGAGTTGTGTGTTTGAAGTGAGGCGCTAGCCTCTTATTTATATCAGACTGGCACGTGTGAAAGGTCACAAATGGCAGGGCTGACCTCTCACTCTGGGTGGGTAAACCCACCTTTAATTAATTTTGGGTCTTCCATTATAACTGTTGGGGTCGACTTCTTATTCTGTCCTTTGTAATTGTCTGATGACCAATCCACAAAAGGGGATTTGGTCCTTATACAATTACCGACATGATTAATCCTCAATGGGGATTAATCCAATAACAATAATAATAATAATAATAATGACATGATTAATCTGCAATGGGTATTTAATCCAATAACAAAATAATAATAAGAATGCTCTTCGCAGTTACATTATTTCAACATGACGAAATCCAAAAAGTCGATGGTCTTCGCGGAACTCATATCGAAACTTCCGGTCGAATCAAGTGATGTTATACCCGACGATTCACCTATCAAAGGAGACATGTTTTTGATCGCGTCTTCCGACCCCTAGTATGGAGATGTCCTTGTCTATCTCTAGATTTTGAAGTGTCCCGCCTCTGCTTCTCTTGATGAGAGTCACCATGTATGCCATTAGGCTAAGAACTATCTCATACTCAAGGACACATTGTATCGTTGAGGTGTAGACTGCATCCTTCGCTGATGTCTCACTCATGAAGAAGCGGAAATTGTGCTTAACGATTGCCACACTGGAGCATGTGGTGGTTATTTTTCTGGGTTGGAAACAACCCAAAAGATTCTACGAGCCGGTTACTTCTGGCCGATATTAATCAAAGATTGTGTTGAATCGGTCAAGAAGTGCCACCCGTGTCAGATCTTCTCTCAGAAGATGAGGGCACACCCCGCTCCCATGTTTCCCGTTATTACCGTTGGTCCCTTCACTAAATGGGGGATCGATTACACTACATGCAACCCCCCTTCAACAAGGGGGCACCACTATATCATCGTAGAAGTAGACTACTTCACCAAGTGGGTCGAAGCTATGCCAACGTTCAAAGATGACGGGGGATACAACAACTCTTTTTATTCAACCATATAATAGCAAAGTTTGACGTCCCGAGAGAGATTGTCACTGACCATGATAGTCACTTTCAGAACAAAATGATGACCGAGTTAACGTCAAACCTTAGGTTGCGGCAAGAACATTCATCACCCTACTACCACCAAGTGAATGGTCAGGTGGAAGCTGTAAATAAATCTCTTAAAACCATTCTACAACGAACGATCAATTCGGCTAAGTCAAATTGGCATTTGATGTTATATTCAACGTTATGGGCTTACCGAACATCTGTTAAGACTGCAACCGGTTTCTCACCTTTTCAACTCGTTTACGGGCTGGAAGCAATCTTTCCCATAGAATGCCAGATCCCATCTTTAAAGTTGGAAATATAGTTATTTCTAGACACTTCACCGCTTGAAGAGCGTTTATTATATCTCGAGCAGTTCAATGAACAACGTCGTGATGCGGCTTTAGCTAATGAAGCTCACAAACAAAAATTCAAGTGTCAATATGATCGGTCTGTTCGTCCTTGGATTTTCTCTGAAGGTGACCTTTTCGTGGTCTATGACCAAGATAAGGACCCCCTGGGGGCAGGCAAGTTCAAACCCATGTGTTTCAGACCTTTCATCGTGAAAGAAGTACTACAGAAGGACGCTTATCGTCTGGTGGACTTTGAGGGAAATGTTTTGGTGGAGCCTAGAAATGGGCTTTACCTCAAAAAATACTACTCATAGGTGGTTCACCTTGGGTAACTTTTGTAACATATGTATAATCTTTGTACTATTACTTTTTGGTTTTTAGGTTTTATGGACGTGTTGTTTTTAATGTTATCTTTTTCACTATGGCATATGTCAAGTGAATCAGAGGTGTTCGTTGGATTCACGGACGACGCTAGCTGACACACTTGGAGGCTTGCCTCCACAGCTTGGGTGATTTTCAAACCTCAGGGCCAGTTTCTATCTTCAAGAGGTATATGTTTAGGCGACACCACAAACAATGTCGCCGAATACATCGTAGTTATTAAGTTACTTCGTGATGCTTTGTCACTTGGTATCTCTCACCTCTGGGTCTATTTAGACGCTCAACTAGTTGTGTCTCAGTTAAATGGAGTCTACCGTGTTCATGATCCTACTCTACACCGATGATTCCTTAGGGTACGTATCTTAGAAAAAATCTTTGATTATATTACATATTTTCATGTTCCTAGGAGATTAAATCAAGTTACAGATACTCTAGCTAATCAAATATTAGATTGGCATCTTGCACACATATAAGAAACACACACACATGCACATGTAAATACATTTGTAAAGTAGATGTAATCCATAAGACATAAAAAGACATAAAAATCCATATATAATATAAAAAATATTAGAGTACATGAGTGGATGCAAGCGCCTCAAAAATACGTCCAATAAAGAGTCATGGGGCTTATGCCCTAAAAAATATACAAATAGTGCCCTCGACACGTAAGCAATCCAATATAACTAAGGATGGGGCCTATTGGCCCTGTTATAATGATCAATGACGTTTTCCAAACGCCAAAAAAGCTGGACCCACGTCCGTGGTGCCCCCACTACATGAGGCTGCATAGATGGCGACAGATCCTCGATCTCTGCCATGGGGATTGTACGAGTGAGCGAGGTAAAATTCCGCTCTACCCGTCTCAATACTCTCTTAGCCTCTCCGGCTAGAGGTCCCCCTGCTGCTACTGGTCAGCCAACTGTAGTTGGTCCTGCCTCTGGTCGAGAAAGTCGCCTATTCCTCGCGAAGTTCGTTGGATGCACTGGCCCCACATCTGCACATAACACATACTTAATTGTCAGATACTATGGTATATATAAAAAATGATATATATAAAAAACATAAAAAGTAAATAAATTTGAAAAAGAAAGAAAAAACAAAACATACCTAACTCTCCTTGTACCACTCCGGGAGGTATAGCCATGTTAGGGTCCCTGGAAAAGTCAATTCCAGCATAAGGATAGTCCTCTATCACTGGAATCTACCGAGACCACTAGTCGAAAAACTTGTCGTCGAAGGCCTCAATAGTCCTCCCTCCCCCTTGTCATGACAAAAACACCGCCCATTAGTTTACTGCTGGAGAAGAGGCTATGTGCCCTCGTACTGTCTCCCTTGGGCTAAGACTTGGTACTCTCTCTCAAAGAAAGCACAAAGAATAGTCTCAAACCTGAAGTTCCTGTGCCTCCGCATGCGACACTCTGTAAGATACCTCTTCATGCATTCTAGTAAAGTGGTACTCTAGTCAAAAACTTGTGCATTTAAGAACTGAACTACACAATTCATGTGCGCTTGGGAAGCCTGATGCAAAGCTACAGATCCTGTAATCTGCCCAATAAGAAAAAATATCACTTTTAGTGATAGGTCCGAGATCTTGTTTATTGGAACTTGAGTGCCCATCTTGTCTGTACCAGCTTCCCAATGGAGTCCAATCAACTCCGCTATATTGTGTGGCCCCAAGGGAAAAGTGTGAAAATTGAATGGTTCCCCTCTCCTTGAGAGGCCAGTCAGAAAGTAAATATACTCAGTCGTTGGAGTCAACGAATTTCCCTCAAGCATGAAGACCCCTGCGTCAGGATGCCAATAATCAACTAAGGTGTTCAACAACCTAGGTTGTGCCCGCATGAAAGGACACTGGAAGAAATTTAACAAACCACATTGCGCCAATGCGACGGTAGCAACGGGG
Organism: Picea engelmannii; assembly: GCA_009831015.1. Lineage (NCBI taxonomy): Eukaryota > Viridiplantae > Streptophyta > Pinopsida > Pinales > Pinaceae > Picea > Picea engelmannii. Next base: position 209,596 of record ML785793.1, on the reverse strand, counting down.
TCCTCACCGACCAAAAAATCAATATCCTCATGCTCCCTCTCCCTCCAGTGAACATACATCCTGCAATTGACAAGTTCAGGAGGGATTGGCCCTTGCATTTTTTTATTTTTTTCTTATCTTAGAGGGTATACGCGGGCTGTAATGCACATAGTCGTGTGTGCACGCATGGAGTCTTTCCTCTGCATGCATTCACACATAGGCTGTCAGAAGACAACCCGCGTATACGTAGGTACGTAGGGCCGACCATTTTAAAGGTCGACGCCCCCTCAAAAAACAAAAAGAAATGCATAAATAAAGAATTGAGATGCAAGGGGAGTTAGTATGTACTTGGTCCAAGTGGAAGTTCGCTTCGTCCACTGAAGCTCCCAGAATCAATTCTTTTCACAAAGGGGTATTTTTGGCTTTTAGTCAATATCTCAATTAACAATGGTGATAATGAGCTGCCAGCTTCTATTTATAGACTTTTTGGCTCCTTTTTTTCATTTTTTTGGACCCTTTTGTCATTTTTTAAAATTGAAAATCATTTAGTATGGTTCAGGAGTTTTCTATGGATTGTTACGATAAGTGTTACTTTGGGTATTGGGAAACGTTTTGGAGATTTGAGTCTTTTTAAAATTCCTTTGGTAAAAAGTTGCTTTTCCAACTTGTTACATTTAAGTTAGGATTCCACCTCTACTTTCTACATCTCGTTGTCTTTATCACTGCGCCATAGGATCGATCCCACCAAGTTGCGACACGAAACCCTCATTGCTACTTTAGAAGTGTCGTAATTTGATGGTAGAGCCTACCTTAACATGGATGACCTAGGTAGATCCTGGTTGCATTTTGGTGTCCATGCCATCACTAATGACTATAGGCTTGGGAGTCCTTTTTAGTTTTTCCTGACTATGAGTTTGAGCCTCATTTGCATGATTCATTATCACTCTTGAGCTTACCCCCGAGACTCCCAAAACATAACGGGTCTTCTTTTAAGCCCTTTTTAGACCCTCTAAAAATGAAAAGATTGCCGAGCGATCTTGTTTACCTTCACGCTCGCTAAAATGAAATTTGAAGTCACGCCTGTCCAGTGGTATTTTATCCCTTTTTCAGTTTGGATGGTCAAGTGTACAAACAAAGGTATACCCTAGGACCTTCGGTTCCCTAGAAGAGTATTCTCAGGTAAGATTTTAACCCTTTTTCGGGCCTGAGGGACTAAATTTACAAAAAAAGAACCCCCACAGAGTCCATAGTTAAGCTCTTTTCAGACTCCCTAAAATTGAAAAGATCGTCGAGCGACCTTATTCTTTCACACTTGTTAAAATTGGTCTAGAAGAACATTCTTGACAGAGTCCATAATTAAGCTTTTTTCAGACTCCTTAAAAATGAAAAAATTGCCAAGTGATCTTGTCTTTATCACACTCGTTAAAATGGTTTTGAATAGACGTCTGGTCGGTGCTAGTTTATCCCTTTTTTGAATTGACTAGACTATCTTCGAAAAAGGTACCCTAGTGGAGTCTCCTTTTATGCTTTTCCGGACTCTAAATATGAAAAACCGCCGAGCTTACCTTCTCTGGGCTCGTTAAAATTACATCGAAGGATGTTACCATTGTGTGTCTTATTAATCGCGTTTGCATACCTGCATCTTTAACCTAATGCCGGATCCATGTTTCTTTCAACTGAACCATCTGAAGGATGACTTATATGCAAGCCCTGTAGCACTTTGCCTCTGCATCTCGACACCTTTGGCCCATGGAGGATTTTTTTCGAGTGTCCTTTTCCTGCATATGTCCCTTTGACCTGAGCATCCATGTGTTCTGTGCACTTGGAACTAGTATGTCTGTGACACTCGATCCTCCTTTTGTAACGTAGCATTCTTTTGTTCTTTTTTAAACTTTACAAAATTATTGAAAAATACAAAAAAAATAAATCAAATATACCCCAAAAAGAGGAAGGGAAAAGTATTTTCTTTTTATTTGCAGTACAATAAGTCGCCCTTGGACAAAGCATATCCCTCCATTTTTTCATCAAGCCTTGGGATTTAACATGACCTTAGGAAGCTGTTCTCGCTACATAGAGCTGTGTCCTCCTCCGCTTGGTTATTCTTCCAAACATATGGAGAATTTGCAGTGCCTCTTGCATTGTGAACTTATGTCAAAATATCATGTTGCCCGAGTCTCATATTTTGTTGTGCTATTGTCCAAGGGAAGTTATTACCAAGCTTGAGTCAGCTCCCTCTGCTTATTTTCTCTTACCCTCATGCCCGGTCATCCCGAAAGCCCAATCAAGTCTTTGTTCGAAATCCATGAAGCCCTCAACCTGATCATCAAAATCCTCTAGTCTGTTCCTGACAAGCCGTCGAAGACCTCTGGGTAGTGAAGTCGTGCACTCATATTACAATCCTACCCAAGTTGTGAATATTTTGAAGCTGTTGCTCGAGCTTTGAAGGCCTCATCTCTAGCCATCAAGCCTTATTCGCTTCTTGAAGATGGATACTATACATGTATATCTTTTTAATTTCGAGATGTAGATCTGCTATGCATTTCTCGCGGCTACACTTTATAAAGTTATATGACATGGATCTACAGTGTATTTGATTGGTAGCCATGATTTCATTTCATTCCGAGCATGGGCATGCCTGCCTCGGTGAGACAATTTTTATTTTGCATACGGCACCTCCCGAATTCTGGTTCATGGGCTCACTTGTTTGGTACATTGGTGAAGATTGATAATACATTTCGGCCATCAGATGTTCTTCTGACCTCACACATTAGGGGGCATCTATTATAACCCTAAATTGCACCAGACATGCTTACCTAGCATCAGACCATCTCAATTGCCTTCTTTTCCAAGCCACTACTAAACAACTTCTTAAAAAACACCCTTTTTGAAGGCATACACACCCTTCTCCACTACTGTACGCATGTGTACGCTAGCTGGCCCACTACAACCCACGTATACCTAAAAAGCATGAAAAATGGAAAGTTGCAGATAGAACACACATTTTTGGGTAAGTTAACTAAACCGTTTGACCACCCATAGTCGGTCACTCGACCAAATACCTAGCCCTTTCTAGCCTATAAAAGAAGGGGTAGGGGTCCCATTTGGAAGGAGGAAAATCATAGCAAAGAAACTATACCCGATTTAGTATTCCCCTTGCCCCAACCTTTTGTAACTATTGTGTGAATATAAGCATATACAGAAGCATTTGGAGCACAGTTGAAGAGGAGCCCAGGACCAGATTCGAGGAGTAGTGGCCGATCTCACTATTGTAAGGTTACTCTTGTGAGATTAATAAAATAAGTACTTTTCCCGTCCCGCCATATGAGATTGTCAATATTTAAATTTGATTATATTTTGATAGAATCTCTAACCCATTAGTTTATAGATCATATGCACGTGGAGTTCTTTGTTTGTCTTTTATGAATGCAGGTCAGTGTTGGGAGGAGAGTTGCAGTCAAGGAGCGACCAAACGTTAAAGGGATCGACATCAAACATGGAAACTAAGGTACAATAACTTGATCTCTTTAACTTTGTATTTGCATATGAATAATGGGGTTTATGATTGGGATGTTGGTAAGAAGTAGGAGACTTTAGGTCATTTTTGCATGCATGATAAAACCCTTAATGCTAGTCCATAGGAGGGATTTCCCACCCACAACACATGGGTGGATGTAGATAGCATACAGGGATGGCGAGTACCATGTTCAGAAGGGTAAGCGTTGCGGCTACCTGGAATGCTTCGACTCCAGGTGGGGGGTAAAAAAAAGGAATTTGGGTAATGGCCTGGGGGACTGTCTCCCAAACCAGGATTTTCCCCTAGAGGGGGGAAGATCCATGATAAGTGGTCTGGTGGTGTTCTCATGGAACTCCTGAGGTAGTATTTCTTCAACTGGTGGAACTTTGATATGGAGAGGGGACTCAGTGATAGGATTCTTATCTCCGATGGATGTTCCTTTAGAGTAAACTACACACACTTGTGATGAAAAAGATGGGTTTAGGAACGGTGGCTCTCCTTGATAAGTGCCCAACATGGATGGGTCTTGGAATAATCCAGGGCCAATGTTGACAACTCAAAAATCATCTGAGTTAACACGGACAAGGGGGAGGATGTTATCAATGTTGGCGGAATGGTTAGGCTCTTAATGTGTAAGCTGGTTGATGGTGATGATCTTCCCATTGTGGGGGAACATCATCGTACGAAACACAGAAGAGGCGACCACCTTCATAGCATACATGTAGTTGTGTCCGAACAAGATATTGTAATCAAGATGGGCATCGATAACTTCAATGTTAATGAGGATGATTTTTCCCCCAATTTCTATGGGGACATTTTGACAAAGCCCTACGGAAGATGTTGGTCGATCGTCGTAAGCTCGAAGGGTGATGGCAGAGGGTACTAGCTCGGGGGAGCCAATTTTCTGCCATATGTGTTTAGACATGATGCATGTGGATGCACTTTCATCGATGATACACCGATAAATTGTGGTGTTCCAGATCTTAACTAGTATCTGGAAGGCTACTTGGGCGGGAAGATGTGGTTCTCCACTATCAAAATCAAATGTGATCAACTGCATGTCAACTGGGTCGACTGCCCCCAAGGAAAAAAGCAAGGATTTTCGCTGTGATGGATAGTTTTGGAGGACCTCCAACACATACATGGCCGAAGGAGATTGGGCTAAGTAATCAACCAGACTATAATTATGAGCAACCCTAGCATGAGGGTTATGCACATTCTGCCGTAAAGGCATACATGGTATGCGGGGAATGGGTTTCGCGTTAGGAATTGGAATCATCAATGGTTGTCCTGTATTAGCTGACAGTGTTTCTAAGGTGGTTGGGGTAGATTCGAGAGGCATGCCGTATTGATAGTTGAGGGTTTGCAGAAGAATTTCTTCGCTGGTGAGGACACTGCGATCAATTGGATTCCCGGGTTGAGTGGCACCCAGGTTTGGAGATTTCCCCATTTGTGGTGGGCTAGGGTTGATCACTTTTTGGGTGTTCATCACACCTTGGTATGGTATGGGTTTTTTCAAAACATCCGGAGGCAGTGGTTGCAAATATTATCGTGGGGCCTGCTGGGGGGCAGATGGTGCCATAGGGCCCTGTGAGTTCATGGATTCCCTCATCCGTTGGAGATCAGGAATTTGGGGGAAATGATGAGTATAATGCCCATAATCATCACATATAGCGCAAGGGAAGTTAGTCTAAATATTGTTGTTCTTCCCTTTTTGTGGTTGATTGTTATTGGTGCCCCCTTGGGGGTCTTGGTATTGGTTGCCCCTAGCAGGATGGTTGTGGGGGTCATTCCCTCCTGGTCCTGGATTGTCATTGTTTCGGTTTTTTTGTTTCTTCTTATGAGTTGGATTGTCCATATTCAACTATTCAAATGTATGAACTTGTTGAATGGGAAAGGGTTTAACAAAGTTGACGTCGACATGTGGTTGTCCTGGTGGAGGATTAACTGGCTAGGGAGGACTAGGAAATGGGAAATATGGATTGTTCTGTGGATAGGATCCATCTGGCGTATAGGAAGTAGGGGTACTTCCACTACTGCTAGGGTTATATCCAGGAGTTGGGGGTGGACCCGTACTGGATTGAGAGACCAAATACAACATGGGTACTAGTGGGGGTACCCCCAATGAATGAGGGGGAACAATAGGATATGACTGTTGGAAAAGGGGAGGGGGGTAATAAGATGGACCTCCATATATAGGTGGATATTGGGGTGTACCGTACATAGGTTGTGGTTGGATGTACGGATTGTGGTGTGTCATGGTACCAATCAATCCATTCGCTGAGTGAGACATCCCAGGTTTGTCCTGGCCAAATGGTACGGGTCTCGAGGCATCAGGTAGTACTGTATATAAGTATCCCGACTGTGCATAAATGAGGTCATATTGCTGAGCCTTGATGATAGCTTCCTCTTCCGTTTGGGGGAAGGTGGAGGCCACATATTTGGCAAGCAGGGAGACAAGTGATTTGAGAAACCAATCAAGGCATTATTGTTTGGTGGTTTCTACTTTGCATAAACTATGTCGCCGACGCCATTCATGAATGTGGTCAGTGATATGTGTGGTTGAGGTTTGTTTAAACTTGGATAGTAGTTCGAGACCATTGTTATGGTGGATTGGTAATTGAAAGAAGGTCAAAACTACTTTTGTCAAAGATTCAAAAGTCACATGGGACCTTGATTTTTCGTCTACATACCACTTGGTTGATGGGCTTGTGAGTGTGCGCTGAAATAACCTTAATCGAAAGGAGTCATCCATGATGTTGTTTGACGAGAACCATAAGTGGAAGGTCATGATGTGGTTGGAGGGATCTTCTCCTGCCTTGCCTTCAAAATTGGGAATGTTTGAAGGTAGTTTGGTAGGCATTGCAGTCCATGCAGAGTCGTGCAATATAGGGTCATTTGTGAGTTTGCTCAGATATGGTATGTTGAGGGAGGTTTAGTTCCATCCATAGTGTGAGTGGTTTGTGTACCTGACCTGTGAGGGGGGTTAGGTGGAGTTGTACTTCCCCCTTGGGAATAATTTTTTCCCCTGCTTCCTTGTAAAGGAGAGCTAGTGGACGGTTGGCCTTGGGAAGTGGACCCAAGTAAAGTGGAACCCAACAAAGATGATCCCAAGACAGTAGCACTCACCGGGGTGTGTTATGGTTGAGCCGATGAGTTGGTAAGACTAGGAACTCCTCCTATAATAGGAAGGAGATTTAGCAAGCATCTGGAACAACGAGGATTCTGTGGGTCCCCTATGATGTCGGACTAGAAAAGTGAATGTGTGAAAATGGTGATGAGAGAAATAAATGAACAAGAGTCTTTGTGTAACTTGGACCTTCACAATATTTCTCACAATCGTATGTAATCACAAGAGCATCATACATAAATCAGTTGATAAAGAAGCATACATGTGGGTAGGTATATTTTGTCTACGTGGGAGAACAAAGAAAACAAATGGTCGTGTCCTAAAAGACGTAACATCCTTCCTCTCAAATAACATTGGACCTTCCAATAGCACTCGACAGTGGGGTCTGAAGCCACTGTAAGAGGAACTAGTGAAGGATGAAACAATCAATTATAATGAGGGGTAGAGGGTGCATATCCTGAAAGAGCTGGCGATATTTCCCAATAGCCACACAAAATATGATCAAGGTGCAATTGCAGCCCACAATTTCCACTTGGGTATATGTCCTAAAATTTGGTCACTAGGTACCTCGGTCAAAGTGTGACATTTAGATTTATGGCCTCAGAAATAGGTCATGGGATGGATCCTGTCCAAGAGGTGGGTGTCTCAAGGGGGGACTCACAAAACAACTATACCTCGGCCTTCGACCCTTCACGGGTATCTCCCTGCCTTATGGTGTTAGGAACACTTGAATTGGAGGATTTAAAGTTCCCTATTTGACAACTTCTAATGTTTGAAGATGTGAGAACCAGATAATGGAGAGTTATTTGGATGCCTATCCCCGAGATCCTACCTAGACTAAAAAAATTCTTTTGGTACCTTTTGTGGAGGAAAACTTAGTGAGTTTTTAGAATTTTTTTAGATGTGATTGTTTGTGAGATTAGGGGGGGGGGGTGAACCAATCTCGTTCAAATTAAGTGGGAGTGGATAGTTCCTTTAAGAAAAGGGTGGGGCGTTTCAGAATCCATTTTGGGGAAATCTTACTTCAACCTCCACAATTCGAGATGAAACTATGTGAGTGAGTAGTGACTTTGTGTGTGAGCAATTGATAAAATGTGCCAAAATTTTAATAAGTTAGGTGTTACCTTGCAACATGTGGACTTCGTGTGGTCCTTACAAGTCTTGATTACCTATCTTACTAGATTCCATTGGTACAACCTTGCGGAATTTTAAAGTCCCTAGAAAACTAGCATGTGGACATGTGGGTCCTTATCAATCCTTTAAACTCCCTAATATGATTTAATCTAAGAAAGCTTCAAAAGCCTATCCTAAATTGTGGACATGTGGGCATGTATGGGCCCATTACAATAATCTTTAAACTCCCATAGTGATGTAAACTAAGAAAGTAGTTTCAAAACTATCTTATCTTTGTAGCATGTTGGCATGTATGGGCTCTTACAAGTTTAAGATGCTTTTGAAAAGAAACTAAGAGGAGTCCCAAAGGGGGTTGTTGTCCTCTACTAAAGATTTTGTCTTTAAGGGAGATGAAATCTTCCCTCAATCGTTTTTCTGATTCTCAAGATCGCTCTATGGTGTGAGAGAAGAGCATAATCTACGATTAAAGTTTGATTTATGGTCCCAATGCAAGTGTTTATATATATGATATTGAATGATTCCAACTTAACTTTTACAATCAAAGCAAGCCAGCCATGTGGAAAATTGAAAGCAAAAAGAGGAGAAATATGGATTTTAACCCCCTAAGTGCCTATGTTTTGACTAACCCTTCATGTGGAGAGGGAATCTAAGTGTGGTGCATATTACAAATTGCATAGAATCAATATTTAGAAGGTTATGTGCCTTCAAAACATCACAAAACTCCCTTACAATGTTGAATTTATGGACAGATGCTTGGGTTGCAGAGTAGATAGAGGCGCATGTGGCACCAATGTGCATATAAACAATGACTTTTTTGGCGCACTTACACAAAATATGATGAGGAACAAAGTGCTCTTGGTACACGTGCTCGGAAGGCGCGCCTGTGGGCTAAAAAACCCGTGCACTTTCTGATACACGGCTAGGAAGAAAATTTTGAATGAAATTCTCCTATCTCAGCTCTGAATTTAGATTTTTACAGGTAGGATTGGGCCGGTTATGATCCCTGCAAGTCAAATAAACCAAAAATAAGTGCTCAAACAACCCAAATGGGGAGGAACTTGATACCTATTCCCAGTGGAGTCGCCAATCTGTTGTATCCTTTTCGTCACCTGAATGACCAAAGGAGGGACACTTGCAAGTCCTGTTGGGTTAGTTGGACATGACAGAAGTTAGTGCAAGAGTTAGAAATATCAAGCACAATAAATAAACAAACAACTAAGATAACAATAATTAAAGAAACTAAACTAAAGTGCATAAGGGAATTATAACCACAATTAACCAAGCAATTGACCAATATTCATGCCATCAATGGATAGATTGTATTAGTGGGCAAACACCAAAGAGAAAGAGAGACTTATGGGTCCCCTTTTCCTCCAAGGGAGGGCTCTTGAACCCCCAATGAGAAATATATTCTTAAAAATAACAAACAAAAAAGAAATGGTGACGAAATCCAAAGCTCATTCACTCAAGAGGTGATGTGAATAACCCAATGAAATGGTGCTTATATGCTCCAATGAGGAAAGAGGTTTCATGTAGGAGAATAGAGAAAGCATAACAATACAAATATATTCTTGGAAATATAGTGCACCCGTGGCCTCTTTTTATAGCAAAGCTTTGAGGAATTATCCAACCGGTCTTTAGTGTGAACAAGGGGCCCTTTAGGTATTTGACCAACCCCCACTCGGATTAAACTTGGATTTGAGGGTCAAATCGACTTGGGACTTGAACCAGAAATGGGTGGGAGGCCGACCATAATCATTAATGCGTCGTTCTGAGGTTTTCACAGTTTTTGCGTCCACATTCGCGCATCGGGCGCATGTGCGCTTTCCTTGTGTTTTCGACTGGTGCACGTGCACACGCTTCCTTTATATTTTGAGCGCATTCTTATTTTATAACTAGTTGTATAGTTTGTTCCCTTTGGAAATTCATTTTTGGGCCATGAATGAACTAATAGGTGTTTGGAGATGCTGGATTCCTGTAACCATTTGCGGATGAAATTTCAGTGATAACACATAGGATAACCAACCCAAGCCACCAACAAAGAAGGGTAATAGGAAGTTGAAGGACACTAGTAAATGGTGTGAGTTCCAAAAAATCCCTTGGAATAATAATGATGAATATCGCTCCAAACAATCTTTGTTGGCTGAGAGAAATCCCAGAGTCATATGTTGACTCAGACTCTGATTCAAAACTAGAAAAGGGAAGACAAATCATTGATGTAGAACCCAATGTCGCCATCTCTACCACAAAATTCCAGCTAGAGGAACCGAAGGAGCCTGAATAACAATAGCACCTTTTCAACTAATAGATGTGGGTGAAGGGAACCCCACTCGATTTCATTGTTGACAATGGTAGAAAAAAGAACCTTATCTAAGAAGAGGTTGTCAAGAGGTTGAACCTGACAACGATGTCGCATCCCCAATGATACACCATCAGTTTTCTCAGCCAGGGAAGGGACATATGCATCATCCAACAATGTTTCCTACACTATGACATCAAGCCCTTCAAAGACTAGGTATTGTGTGATGTTTTCCCCCTTGAAGTTTGTGATTTTTTTCTAGGACAACCATATATGTGGAAGCGTAATTATGTTTATGAATCTAGGCCTCGTAGTTTCATTATTACTTTATGAGATCAACTCTACAGGGTACTAGAGTCAGTCCCAAACATTGTGGTCTCTTTGATCTCCAAGAAGCAATGCATAAAGGTGGTCTTTCAGAATAAGAGATTTTTCCTCTGTATGGTTTGATCAGAAGGTGAATAGAAGGTCACTGCAACCGCCAAAAACTTTGCACAGGGTCTCTCTTCCCAACAAAAATAGGTGGATGGAATAGTAGAGGAGTACAAAATTTATTTTCCTCGCCTACTAGGGTGCCTATGCACCATCAGGTAAAACACTCCATTGATCTGACACCCGGTGCTCCTCTTCCTAGTGGCCCTGTATACAAGTGTTCTGTTATGGAGAATGAAGAAATCAAATTCCATATCTAAGAGACAATTCTAAAGGGCCACATCAGACCAAGCTCCTCACCTTATGGGAGCCCAATTATTCTAGTATAGAAGAAGGATGGGACATGGTGACATTGTATTGATTACATAGCCCTGAACAAGACCATAGTCAAGAACCGATACCCAATTCCACGGATTGATGATCTTCTCGATCAACTCAAGGGAGCCAAGTTTTTCAGTAAGATTGATCTGAAGTCAGGCTACCACCAGGTGTCGATTGAGAAAATTGATGTGTGGAAGACAACCTTAAATTCTAAAGAAGGCCTCTTTGAGTGGTTGGTCATGTCTTTCGGCTTGACTAATTTCCCGATCACATTCATATAGATGATGGATGATGTATTACAACCATTCAAAAACTCCTTTGTGGTTTTATATTTGGATGACATCCTCATCTTTAGAAAAACTTGGGAGGAACATTTGGAGCATATTCAACAGGTATTGGGCACCTTGCGACAACACAAGTTATATGCCAATTTGGAGAAGTGTTCCTTCATCATGCAGAGAATCCAATATTTTGGATACATCGTGGATGAGAAGGGTGTACATGTGGATCCAACCAATATCCAAGTCATCCGTGATTGGTCATCCCCAAAGACAATGGTCGAGCTCTGCAACTTCTTGGACCTCGCCAACTTCTATTGGTAGTTTGTGTTGGGGTTCTCTCATATCACTTGGGCCCTAAATGAGGTGACCAAGGGTGGTGCAAAATCCAAGTTCATTTGGTCCACTCCCTAACAAAAAGCATTCGAGGATTTGAAATTTTGGCTCTTCTTAACACCAATCCTCATTCTGCCATATCTGCTACAACCATTTGATATTGAGACTGATGCTTCAGATTAAGCTATCGATGTAGTCCTCACTCAACATGGGCATATGATAGCCTATCAAAGTGAAACTCTATCTGATGTTGTTCGCAGATACCCCACCTATGACAAAGATATGTACTCCATTGTGCATGCATGTCGACGGTGGAAGCATTACATTATGGGGAAGGAAAAAATCATCCACACTGATCACAGGCCTATGCAATTCATGCAGACACAAGGAAAGTTATAGAATGACTGCCATTAGAAGTGGTCCACATACCTGCATAAATTCCACTTGAACATCAATTATAAGAAGGGTAACACCAACCATGTCACAGATTGCCTCATTTTTCCCCTGGTGGAAGAGTTAACCACAATTCTTAACTCTGGTGGACATGAGACATCTGGATGGCCACAATTATACAATAATGACTCTGACTTTGCTACTTCCTATCAAACATTGAGTGCGGGAAAAATATTTCTCGACTTTCATCTCTAGAACGGATTGTTATTCCATCTTATCCATCTATGTGTTCCTTCAAGCGATTGTTCCAAGTTGATATGGGAAGCTCATTACAACTGGGCAAAGAGACATTTTTGTGCAGAAAAGACAGTGGCAATATTGCAAAATCATTTTTATTGGCTGAAGCTTTGACAAGATGTTCACAAGTGCATCATATATTGCACTATTTGTGCCATTTCCAAGCCCTCCATCAAGAAACAAGGGGTATACACCCCTCTACCTACTCTGAATAGGCCTTGTGAGTCCATCTCCATGGAATACATGTCCGGTCTGTGTTCAACCAAGCATGGGAATGACTGTGTCTTTGTGGTTGTTGATCAATTATCTAAGATGGCAATTTTGGCACCCTGCAAAATGATCATCATAGCCGAGGCCATCACCAAGCTCTTGTTCACACATGTTTGGGTTCATTTTGGGCTCCCACAAACTATTATCTCCAATTGAGATAGTAGGTTCCTGAGCAATTTTTGGTCCAGCCTATGGTTGATGATGGACACCAAGTTGACCAAAGCGATTGCCGTCCACCCATAGAATGATGGACAAAGAGAGGTAGTCAACAGGATGATTGTACATATCCCGAGGATGTATAATTCCAAACATCCACACACATGGGATGGAAGCCTTCCTTATGTTCAACATAGCTACAATAGATCCTTCCACATCTCTATTGGACACAACCCTTTTCAAGGGTGCTTGGGGTTCCAACCATTGGGCCCCATTGACGTAGCTTTTCCCATTGCAGCCGCATAGGAAGAGTCCTCCCATGCACAAACCAAGGCTGATAAGGATTAGAATTTTGTTGAGAACATCCAAAAAAAAATTCATGATATTGTGGAGAAATACAATGCCAAGTACAAGAAACGCCACAATCAACATCGGGTACCACACAAATTTCAGGTGGGAGGTAAGGTCTAGTTGCATTTGCAGAAAGAGTGCCTCATTGGAACCAATCATAATTTGTGACCACTCCTATACGAGCCTTACACAATTGACAAGGATTTGGGTGAGAATGATTTTGAATTAAGTATCCCTCCTTTCCTTGGCTTGCACCCAATATTTAATGTGGAACTACTCCGACCATATTTTCCACCTCTCCTGGACACTTCGTATGTGACCAGACAATTGGCCCCTATAGAACTCAATCCTTCCTACATCAAACATGTGAAAATTGATTGGATCATGGACACCAAGACAAAGGACACCTGTCGATAGACTATAAAACTCCATTGGGTCATCAAAGCAGGGTAGTTTCTTCATCAGGGAAAGTGGCTCACCGAGAGTCAAATTTAATAGAAGTTTCCTCATCTGATGCAGGAACTTGACGCAATGGATGCCACTGCTTCCCAATGGGGGAAGAATGATCCAAGTGGATATTGGTGGCCACCCACCTGTTCCATTGGATCAAAGACCAGTTTCCATTTTGGCAGTTTTGTTTACAGTTTTTTGGGTCCCAAACTTCTGGGGCCATTTTGCGGTCCTAAACGATTCTTTTTGGGCTCGAAAAGACTTAGAATGTAGCCAAAGGCAGATTCTAGGAAAAACAAAATATTTACTCCTTGTTTATACCTTTCCAACGATGTATTGAGTGCGCCAAACGAAGATCGTATGCAAAAGTCACACCCTCGAGAAGTTGACGTATCAACTAACCCCATCGGGGCCCACAAACATTTTGGCGTTTCATCTCCTAGGGTTAGGGTTTTGGATATTTAGGGTTTTCTCATTTATGTTTTATGTTAGAAAGGAATTTGGAGCCTCATTGCACTCAACTTCTTGCGAATGAGCGTAGTCGACACATCTCTTCTCAGAGATAAGCTACCACCATTCTAGCTAGCTTGTGTGTTTTTGCATTTTACAATCTTTTGTATTTTAGACAGTCATTAATAGAATTTGAGCTTTATTGTATTACTGTGTTCCTTTCTGTATCTCTATGTATTTCCTTGTTATATTTCTTCCTTGATATCGTTCCCCAAAATAATTTGGATCAACAAAAAAATGCTTTATAGACCCTCAACCCAATTTACATGCACATAGGTCTCTCTCTTAGCATAAAACAAAACGAAACAATGGATTCCTTCAAGCACAACATCCTCCCTTGATATTCAAAAACTATATGTCAAACGTGTCCCTATTCTGTGTACAAATTTCCTTCTTCCCTCTTTTTTTCTTGACTCTCACTCTTCCCCAAAGATGATTGTACTTTAGCCCATGTTCCCCCAATAACTATGGGATGTGACTTCTCATATCCACCCTCTTACATGAGTTAAATGATTGGCTTTGGGAACACTCAACAACAAATATGAGGTTATACACAGTGATAATAATTTAAGGAATTTGAGTTGGATTAATTATACCCATGAATAATCCCCCCTTGGACCCCTCTCTCTTGTGGAATCATAACTCCCCCATTGTTTTCATCCCTCTCATATCACAACCAACAATTACCATTTCTATTAATGATTTAAATGCACATAATGTACCATTTGGCCTCTGGCCACATTAAACCAATACGGTCTCTTCACCCCAACACATCGGCTCAACAACCTAATTCACATTTATACAATTACAATGTAATTTGTGGGGATTAAAACTAGGGATGTTACACATGTTCTTAATAATGTGTATGCATTCCTAATAATGCCAACCTGGCACTAACTTGGAATCTTATATGGAATTTTGGGGAATGAAAAAGAAAGAAAGTCAGGAATGCATGCATGTTCCTAAGAATGTCTGCATGTTTTTGCATGAGCGCATTCCTGGGCACCCCATTGCCATTTTTTCGACCATCATATTCGTGTGCTCACCCTTATCTCGATTTTATATTTCACCATGTACTACAACCGATTTGTAATAAACTTGTAGAGTATACTAAGTGTGGTAAATGATGCTAAAGAAACCAATCATAAGAATAATCATAATAATAATCATAATAATAATAATGAATAAATTTTACTCTAGAAACCCAAATGAGAAAAACAACAATGAAATGGTTTTGTTCATATTTAAATTAATCTCACACAAATTCATATTACAATGAATCTACTGGACAAAAATCCAATTTTAGCAATGGCTCTATAGTTTTCTTTGCATCTTGGTGATCACCAAGAAAAAGAAACATAAATATATCGTCTTTTCCTTGACGATCCTCTTCACCTTTAATTGTGTCTTCAATACGTTGAGCATCAAATCAATCCACTTTGGCTTTTGTTCTCTATCTAGATTTACCTTGTAGTCTCAAATTCGCCTTCAAAATACCAACTCCCTTTTTTTGCCCCTTCTCAAACCAATGTGTCTCCTTTATACATATGCACACTCCCATTGGAATGCTAAACAATTCATATCCTTTCTCTACCAATGTTAACCAAGAACCTATTTTTCTTTCTTCCCTTTCTCCACCAATGTTAGCCAAGAACCTCCTTTTCCTTCTTCCCTTTCTCCACCAATGTTAGCCAAGAACCTATTTTTCCTTCTTCCCTTTCTCCACCAATGTTAGCCAAGAACCTTCTTTTCCTTCTTCCCACAATCCCACACCATGTGGTAGACACTTCACTACAACTAGTTGTGTTTCTCATGTTGTTTTCCTTGTTTTTTATACCTTTTTCCTTGTATTTTTATGTTATTGGAAAGTGCAAGTTGTAGAGGTATTCTTCCCTTCGACTCCCCCAATACCCCACATGCCATCTCCTAAATGAATTAAGTCTTTGCATGGTTTCTTATGTGTAAGGCCGAGCAGAAAGGTGTCACCATCCTCTACGCCCCTTCCTTTCCAACCACATGCACTATGATCTGCATGGCTTATGATGTGGGATATGGAGCATGGGAGAAAGACATAGGGTGTGGAGTTAGGCCCCACTTAAGATTGTAAGATCTCCATAAGGTTTTTCCTTAGTCAATCCTAAGGCTTTGCAAGGATTTTCAAAGAACGTTTCAAGGGTTGTCAAGCATGACTTCAAGGGTTGTTAATGTTCGACAACACATGTATTCCAATAGAGGACGAACACCTTCAGTAACCACTCACATAACCAGATCAAAGTTCAACACACCGATGTTTTCACATGGTAAAACCCCTATGGGGAAACATCCATGACCCCAACCAACGTAACCACTTGGAGCAGTTTAATAATGAAAAAGAAAAAGATTACAAAGAGATTTTACAAGAGAGTTTTTCACAATCGATCATCAGAAAATGACCCTCCATGCTCTTTAAATAGAGATCATGGACCAATTGGGTGCTAAGCAACATATCAATGGCCGTTAAGATTGAGGAGAGTATGAACCGTCAGATCACTCTATGTCGAGAACATATCGTGATCGTCGAATTTTCTAACTACAAATGCTTACTAATGCATACTAAAGAAACACACTTTTACCTAATGACATATTAGACCAAGTAGATCTTAAGTAAATCCTAAGTATCTAAATATCCTAACACCCCCCCTTAAGTACAACTTGGGATAGGATTGAAGGATTTACAATGTTGACACAATAGGAGAAGGAAGGAGGCATTAGAGCCTATCCCCCCTTAATGACAGCTTCCTGAACTCCTACATAGATCGAAGTTTGGAAAACTTCGCTTCTGTAAGAGACTTTGTGAAAATGTCTGCAACTTGATCTTCTGTAGGGAAAAATAGCACTTCAATAAATTGATCATGAATGAGCTTTCTGATGAAGTGCACGTGTAGCTCCATGTGCTTGCTGCGTTGATRTTAAACTGGGTCTTTGGGGAGCTTGATGGCACTCTGATTGTCGCACCAAAGGCCGATCGGATGTTGCTGCTTGAATCCAAACTCTGAAAGGATCTGTTGAAGCCAAAAAGCTTCCTGACTTGCATTTACTGCTGCTCGGTACTCTGCTTCTGCTGAAGAAATTGCAATAGCCTATTGTTTCTTACAGGGCCAAGTGATAGGTCCTTAACCAAGGTTGAAAACATAACTTGCAGTAGACTTCCGATCATCAGGTTCGCCGGCCCAATCTGAATCAATGAAACCAACCAATAAAGGAGTCCCCCCTGAACTGTAATGTATCCTGAACTGAACTGTACCACAGACATAGCGAAGTATCCTTTTAGCTGCTTTCCAATGGATTTCATGGGGTGTTTGCATATACCTAGCAACAAGACCAACAACAAAGGAAAGATAGGACGACTATGAGTCAATTATAAGAGGCTACCAACTAACTGACGGTATAGGGTGGCATCAACTTCAGGAGAAGTACAAGTGGCGATAAGCTTGATTCCAGACTCGAAGGGAGAAGGGGTTGGTTTACAATCATCCATGTGAAAGAGACGAAGAAGGTCACAAGCATCTTAGACTGGGAAAGGAAAATTCCTTCATTGGTTTGCAAAACTCGGAGGCCAAGGAAATAGTGAAAAAAACCTAAGTCTGTCATTTAAAATTTCTTCTTAAGGCTGGTTTTCACATGGTTTAAAAGTTTTTAGTCACTACCAGTAAGGATAAGGTCATCAACATAAAGGACAAGGATTATGATATGGCTTCTTACTTTCTTGGTATAAATATTAGGATCATAATGGCATCTAGAGAATCCGGTGTCAATAAGAAAGTTGTCCATTTTGGCATACCAAGCTCGGGGAGCTTTCTTAAGACCATAAAGAGATTTCTTAAGGCGACAAACAAGGATAGAGTCATTCTGGACATAGCCAGGAGTTTGTTCCATGTAGATTTATTCTTTCAAATCACCATGCAAGAAGGCGGATTTAAAATCCATCTGATGGACCTCCCATTTATGTGAGGCAACAAGGGCAAGAACAAGGCAGATGTAATTCATTTTGGCTACAGGGGCAAAGGTTTCATTATAGTCAATTCCTTCAACTTGGGAGAATCCTTTGGCAACTAACCGAGCCTTGTGTCTTTCAACACTTCCATATGATGCATACTTAGTTCTGTAGACCCATTTACATTTAACAAGTTTTCTTCCTTTTGGAAGAGGTACAAGACCCCAAGTATCGTTTTCCATTAAAGAACGATACTCTTCATTCATTGTTGTATCCCAATCTGGATGACCTGATGGTTCTTCAAATGTCTCTGGATCATGAGTCTCTGAAACTTGAGCCAAAAGAGAAGAGGCTCGCTGGAACTATGAATGTGTTCGACGCTGATATGAAGGATCACCAACAAGATCATCAACTACTTCTCGTGTTGAACAGACCCATCTAGGAAGCGGTGGAACTGGTGCTTCTTTAGGTTCAAAGAACCCATTTGGAGGAAGGTCAGTAGGCGGAGGTGGATTTTCATCCTCATTGTCATCATCTAAAGAAGAAACCATAATAGGAATAGAAGAAGGCACAAACGCCGAAGATGGCTCGCAGGCCGAAGAAGGCACAACCGCCGAATTAGGCTCACAGGCCAAGAGATTTTCATCAAATTTAACATCTCTTCTGAGAATAATTTCATTACAATGTGGTTGAATAAGTCTATAACCTTTGACATCTTTAAAATAACCAACAAATATACACTTCTCACTTTTAGGCTGCAATGTTTTTCTTTTCTCATTAGGAATGTGAGCCCATGCTATACTGCCAAATACATAGAAGTGACTTACATCTGGTTTAATTTTAGTCCAAGATTTTTCCGGTGTTATATTTTTAAGAGTCTTTGTGGAAGTGTGATTGATTATGTAATTTTCATAGTTGATTGCTTCTACCCAATACTTTAGACTTAATCCCTTAGATTGGATCATACAATTAGCCATTTCCTTTAATGTGTGGTTCTTTCTCTTAGCAACACCATTTTTTTGTGGTGTATATGGAACAATGTGTTGCATTTGGATGCCTTGTGTAGTGCAGTAACATGTAAAATTATTGTTCACATATTCGCCTCCATTATCTGTTCTTAACTTTTGAATTTGATGTCCATATTGATTTTCTACAAGGTCCTTGTAGGCTAGAAACTTGTCAAAAACTTCACTCTTAAGTTTTAATAAGTAAACCCAAGTATGTCTGGAAAAATCATCAATGAAAGTTAAGAAATACTTGCACCCGGAAAAATAAGGAGAAGAAAATGGACCACACAAATCATTGTGAACAAGTTGTAAAGGGTCCGAGGCATGCCAAGAGGCACGTTGATCAAAACTGTCCCGATGATGTTTGTCGAGAACACAACCGTCACAAACACCATATCTGCATGAAACAAGAGGAAGACCAGTCACCATCTGTTGATTACATAGTTGCTGCAATGAGCGATAGTTTAGATGACCAAATCGCTCATGCCAAATTTTTCTCAAGTCATCGCTATGAGCAACAAAAACTGATGAAAAAGTTGATGACCCAAAGTTGTCAAACTTGTACAACCTGGTTATATCATCAGTGATTCCAGTTGCAAGAACATGCTTAGGATCTTTTAGATCCTTGATTACAACTTGGTGAGGTGAAAACTCTATGGTTTTACCTTCACCTGAATGAATGATTTGATATACTGATAGAAGGTTAGAAGAAAGACTTGGAACACATAATACATCATTGAAATGACCATTATCTACTTGAACTGTTCCAGATCCTAAAACACTAAGAGATCTATCATTACCAACAAATATTTTCTTGGTGTTACATTCATTTAGAGCATAAAATATGGCTTTATCCTTATCCATGTGATAAGATGCTCCTGAATCAATAAGCCACTCATCAAAAGAAGAAGTATAATTTGTGTTGAAGGAGAAACCAGAAGTGGAAAGTGCATGTCCATGAGAAGAAGAAGACGAAGTAGAATCAATACTGATGTTGTGCTTCTTCATCGCTTCTTCTAAAGCTTCCATCTTCTTGAAACATTTGGACTCATCATGACCATATTTATCACAAAAGTTGCAATGTCTGTCAGTCTTCTTATTTATATATATTTTCTCCTTTGTCACCCTTAGGAGATGAAGCTATCTGAGCAGGTTTGGGACCCTTATGTTTCTTGTTGTTGTAGCGAGGATGTTTCTTCTTGGGATACTTGGGTTTATCTTTCTGTTGGGAAACTAAGGCTTTGTTAGAGGTACCTGTAGTGTTGATCACTCCAATTTGTATAAGCTTATCTTCCTCTCTAATCAAAGCAACACAAAATGACTCAAGAGTGGGTTTTTAATAAGCTTTCCCTAGAGCCTCTCTCATGGCATAAAAGGTAGATACAAACACAAAATATGCACTACCTAGCTTAGAAATAATAAGATAGATGCAATGCTCTTCCTCCATTTTTATCTTACATTCTTCACATAACATTCTGAGTGTTTTAAACTTAGATAGATAGTCTCCAAGGCAAGAAAAATCACTTGGACTCAAGGTTAGTATTTGATTTTCTAACTGTTGTGCTCGAATAATATTGAGTTTACCAAACACAGATTCAATATTGTCCCAAGCTTCTTCAGTGTCATCAATTTCTTGAAGGTGGTACCTTAAATCAGGAGAGATGAACATTATGATTAGTCCACCTTCTTCGTCACTCCTATTATCCCATTTGGATTTCTTATCATCATCAGTGGGTGATTTTTCCTTTCCCAAAGTAATCCGGTACATGCTTTTACTTCTTAATAAATATTCCATATGAGATTTCCATTGGAAGTAGTTGTTGTTGGTAAGCAAGACATGACTTGTAGAATCCATATTAAATATGCAGATAATGTGGATTTAAAAACTGAAACTGATGATATGGATGGAAATATCTTGAAAATTTATGCGGTTTAAAAAAAAATGGCATTGAAAAACGAACTTCTGATGTGAGAGTTATGCCCTTTTAAAAAAAGGCATAAACAGTAACCAACTGACCACATGATAGTGTAAGTTGCTTTATGAAGTGACCCACTTTTATAAAGAGAAGTGGGGATCACTTTTACAATGAAGTTAATTTATAACAGAAAAGCTGCATGAAAAATAAATAACTCTAAAATAAAATATTAAAGCTACTTATAGTGATTCACTTTTATACTTGAAGTGAAATACACTTTACAATTTTAGCATGAACTTTTTCAAAAAAGTAACGAAAGAGAGACTTGAACTCAAGACCTCTTACTTAATAAGGCAAGTTTTAACCAAATGGTCTATCAAAACCTACTGTAATGTTTAGAAGGAGGATTGGGGTTGTTGTTGTTGTTGTTGAAGATGGCCTTGGAGAGCGTGCTAAAAAAAAACTTTTTTCACACAAGAAATGTTTTTTGCTTTGTGATGACAACAAGGGTTAGATCTTGGTTAGCTTACTTGGAAGATGCACTTTTTCCTATCTATTTCTTATTTTCCGAGATCACACAGGGCGCGGGGAAAAGAGAATATGCAGATCTAAAAGAGTAGCAACCCGAAAATAAATAATACAAAACCGAAATAAAACCAAAATACTACTTTGCAAAAATTTAAAAAATGTGTATTCAAGCTTTATACCTCCGGATCTGATTATAATGGATGTATATTGGGCAAACAAAAACCTTTTCAAGTGAAACAAAAAGTGTTCCAGAATTAAACGAGTGCTCTAGACGTAATGGAATAGTCCTCTCAGCCCCAAAATGTACGAAAATGACAAAAAATGGAGATGAGGCAACTCGGCTTCATGATCTCGATCTACAACAGGAGTGGGTCTTCAAACAGACTTTGATACCATGTTCGACAACACATGTATTCCAACAGAGGACGAAAACCTTCAGTAACAATTCACACAACCAGATCAAATATCAACACACCGATGTTTTCACGTGGTAAAACCCCTACGGGGAAACATCCACGACCCCAGCCAACGCGACCACTTGGAGCAGTTTATTAATGCAAAAGAAAAAGATTACAGAGAGATTTTACAAGAGATTTTCTCACAATCGATCATCGACAAATGACCCTCCATGCTCTTTAAATAGAGATCATGGACCAATCGGGTGTTAAGCCACAGATCAATGGCTATTAAGATCGAGGAGAGTATGAATCATCGGATCATTCTATGTCGGGAACATATCATGACCGTCAGATTTCCTAACTACAAATGCATACTAAAGAAACACATTAAGAAACACACTTTTACCTAACGACATATTAGACCAAGTAGATCTTAACTAACTCCTAAGTTTCTAAATATCTTAACAGTTAAGCACAATGCCAACCATAAAAATAAACACTTAGCCATTTTGAATCTTCTTAATCCTTTTCGAATCACTTTTAATTTTACTAGGACGGTATAGTAAACATATAACTTCAAGTTTCTAGCAAATGACATATGTATAGTGTATTTCGTGCATATTTTGCATATTTTGTCCAGTAGCATTTCTATTTCTAGTTTTAGATTTTAAAAACAAATATTTTTCATTTTATATAAATTTTTATACAAATTTATGGATCATACTTAACTAAATTGTACATTAAAATATATCTACCACACCCATAAATTTTCAAATTCACAATTAAAATAATCAAAAGAAATAATTATGTAACTATATAAATCAATTAATACTTTAATATATATATATATATATATATATATATATATATATATATATATCTTTTACATCTACCTAATCATTTACTATTTATTTCATTATCTTTTTACCAAAAATGAATCTAAAATCCCATTAATTTACTTCGAAGAACCTACTACTCGATAAATAAGTGGTTGGTGAAAAGCCCCCCAAAAAAGCATACACCATTGTCGGCTCTGAAAAATAAATATATGTGAATTATCTTTTTATGTGGGTTTAATGGTTAGGAACATGTGTTTCCTCATAAGAGGTTACAATTTCAAATCCAGAGGGGGTAGGGTATGTATACCTCTGTAGACTTTACCAGTCAAATCGCTAGGCGGAGGGGTCCCTTGTCCCACAAACAAGGGGTCTTATACACCAAACCCTCCTTATCCCATAAACAAGAGGTCTCATACACCAATTTGATGTCTGACTTGGTAGTGACCTCAAAAATAGATTATTATTATTATTATAAAAGAAAAGAAGGAGCATTTGGTAAATCTATATGTGCTACTGATTTGCCCGTCTATGTCTTTGTGTCTTTTGTCTTCTTGCTTGCGTCGTTTCCAAGGATGTGGGTGATAATGCTTTTGAATTAAGTGTCCCTCCTTTCCTTGGCTTGCATCCGGTATTTAATGTGGAACTGCTTCGACCATATTTTCCACCTCTCCTGGACACTTTGTATGCGGCCGAACAATTAGCCCCTACATAAATCAATCCTTGTGGCATCAAACATGCGACAATTGATCAGATCATGGATGCTAGGACAAAGGACACTCGTCGACATACTATCAAACTCCATCGAGTCATCAAAGGATGGCAGTTTCTTCATCAGGGAAAGTGGCTCACTAGGAGTTAGATTTAGCAGAAGTTTCCACATATGATGCAGGCACTTGACGCAATGGAGACCAATTATTCCTAAGGGGGGAGGAATGATCCAGGTGGATATCAGTGGACACCCACCTATTCCACTGGCTCAAAGAATAGTTTCCATTTTGACAATTGTTTTATAGTTTTTTGGGTCCCAAACTTCTGAGGCTGATTTGCAGTCCTTAACGACGTTTTTTGGGATAAAAAATGCCTAGCATGTAGCTAGAGGAATATGCTAGTCCAAATGGAATATTTAATCCTCGGTTATACCTTTCCAATGGTGTATCGAGCGCCCCAAACGAAGATCGTATGCTAAAGTTACACCCTCGAGAATTTGATGTATCAACTACCCCCAATCGAGGCCCACAAACATTTTGGCGTTTCATCTCTCGGGGTTAGGGTTTTGAATGTTTATGGTTTTCTCATTTATGTCTTTTGTATTTCAGTCAGTCATTAATAGAATCCGAGCTTTATTGTATTACTGTGTTTCTTCAGATATCTCTGTGTATTTCTTTGTTATATTTCTGCCTTCATATCGTTCCCCAAAATAATCTGGATCAATAGAAAAATGCTTTATAGGCCCACAACCCAATTTACATGCACATAGGTCTCTCTCTTAGTATAAAACAAAACCAAACAATGGCTTCCTTCAAGCACAACATCCTCCCTTGATATTCAAAAACTATATGTCAAACATGTCCCTATTCTACGTACAAATTTCCTTATTGCCTCTTTTTTTTCTTGACTCTCACTCTTCCCCAAAGATGATTGTACTTTAGCCCATGCTCCCCCAATAACTATGGGATGTGAATTATCACACCCACCCTCTTACATGAGTTAAATGATTGGCTTTGGGAACACTCAACAACAAATATAGGGTTATACACAATGATAATAATTTAAGGAACGTGAGTTGGATTAATACCCATGAATAATTCCGCCTTGGACCCCTCTCTCTTGTGGAATCATAGCTCCCCCATTGTTTTCATCCCTCTCATATCACAACCAACGATTACTATTTATATTAATGATTTCAATGCACATAATGTACCATTTGACCTCTGGCCACATTAAAGCAATATGGGCTTTTCACCACAACACACCGGCTCAACAACCTAATTCACATTTATACAATTACATTATAATTTGTGGGGATTAAAACTATGGATGTTACACATGTTCTTAATAATGTGTATGCATTCCTAATAATTCCAACCTGGCGCTAACTAGGAAGCTTATATGGAAGTTTGGGGAATGCAAAAGCAAGAAAGTTAGGAATGCATGCATGTTCCTAAGAATGTGTGCATGTTCTTGCATGAGTGCATTCATGGGCACCCCATTGCCATTTTTTCGACCATCATCTTCGTTGCTCACCCTTATCTCGATTTTGTATTTCACCATGTACTACAAGCGATTTGTAATAAACTTGTAGACTATACTAAGTGTGGGAAATGATGCTAAAGAAATCAATCATAAGCATAGTAATGCAAATATTTTACTCTAGAAACCCAAATGAGAAAAACAACAATGAAATGGTTTTGTTCACCTTTAATTGTGTCTTCAATACTTTGAGCATCAAATCAATCCACTTTTTCTTTTGTTCTCTATCTAGATTTACCTTGTAGTCTCACATTCACCTTCAAAATACCAACTCCCTTTTTTTTGCCCCTTCACAAACCAATACATGTCTCCTTTATACATATGCACACTCCCATTGGAATGCTAAATGGTTCATATCC
The DNA here is from genome assembly GCA_009831015.1 of Picea engelmannii. Classification (NCBI taxonomy): domain Eukaryota; kingdom Viridiplantae; phylum Streptophyta; class Pinopsida; order Pinales; family Pinaceae; genus Picea; species Picea engelmannii. The sequence continues at coordinate 184,476 of ML785793.1, read as the reverse complement.
TTTCTCCACCAATGTTAACCAAGAACCTCCTTTTCTTTCTTCCCACAGTCCCACACCATGTGGTAGCCACTTCGCTACAACCAATTGTGTTTGTTATGTTGTTTTCCTTGTTTTTCTATACCTTTTTCCTTGTATTTTTATGGTACTCTTCCCTTCGAGTCCCCCAATACCCCACATGCCATCTCCTAAATGCATTAAGTCTTTGCATGGTTTCTTATGTGGAAGGCAGAGAAGAAAGGTGTCACCATCCTCTAACTCCCTTCCTTTCCAACGACATGCACTATGATCTACATGGTTTATGATGCGGGATATGGAGCGTGGGTGAAAGACATAGATTGTGGAGTTAAGCTACACTTAAGATTGTAATATCTCCATTAAGTTTTTCCTTAATCAATCCTAAGGCTTTGCAAGGCTTTTCAAAGTAAGTTTCAAGGGTTGTTAAGCACAATGCCAACCATAAAAATAAACACTTAACCATTTTGAATCTTCTTAATTCAACATATAAACTTCAAGGTTTTTAGAGAATGACAATTTCGTGCATATTTTGTCCAACATTTTTATTTCTAGTTTTAGATTTTAAAAACTAATATTTTTCATTTTATATAAATTGTTATACAAATTTATGGATCATCCTTAAATAAATTGTACATTAAAATATATTTACCTACACCCATAAATTTTCAAATTCACAATTAAAATAATCAAAATAAATTATTATATAACTATATAAAACAATTATTACTTAAAAAAAAAATATATCTTTTACATCTACCTAATCATGTACTATATATTTTTACTAAAAATGAATCTAAAAACCCATTAATTTACTTCAAAGAACCTACTACTCGATAAATAATTTATTACTATGATAAATAATTAACTAGTTTAAAACCAAAAAACATACATCATTGTCGGTTTGAAATAGATTATTATTATTATTATAAAAGAAAAATTGTCGGTTTGAAATAGATTATTATTATTATTATAAAAGAAAAGAAGAAACATTATTACACTAATTTGTTTGCCCGTCTCTGTCTTTGCGTCTTTCCTCTTCTTGCTTGCGTCGTTTCCTGGAACCAAATGCGCTAAGGGTAGAGCCGATTGAGATCAGTTATAATTTTCTGTATTATTTGATTTAGTCACAGTTACAATTTTCTGTACTATTTGATTTGATTTGGGTCGGGTCATTTGGAAATGGAAGGGGTAATTCAAAGCAGTCAGGCAACGAGTGACAGTAGCAATAACGAATTTGACAGACAATTGGTTCTCGATATTATGCGATCTGTAGAAGGCGCAGGTATTATCCCTCCTCCATCTTTAGAAATCTCAACAACCACCCAAATCGAAGACGATATTGGACGTGAACATTTGGTGTCCAGCGCCATTGTTAATGGAATGCAAGCATTCGAGAATTTATCAGAGAATGTTGATATACGTGAATTAGATGATCGATGGCGGGGTGAGAAGGTAGATCGCGTGAGAATCAGTGAAAGTGAATTGGACGAGACTGAAGATTATCTCATCACATTTACATTGCCACACAATGTTATTGTAGTTCGATTCATACAAGATTCTCGCCATTCCACTCAGACTCAAACTCAAATTATATGGAACTCCAAATTCACTTGGCGTCAGATCAAACAACATCTACATGAATGTACAAGTAGCTTCAATTTCAAATATGAAGTTATACATATTGGCACAGTAAACAGCAATCCTACGGAAGAGGAGGAAGTAAATGATACAGAGGAAGTAAATGGTACAGAGGAAGTAACCAGTAGTGATACAGAGGAAGAAGAAGAAACTAGTAGTGATACAGAGCAGGTAATTAGTAGAAATAGAGAGGAAGAGGAAGTAATTAGTAGTGATACAGAGGAAGATGAGGTTGAAGAGGAAGTAAATGGTAGTGATACAGAGGAAGATGAGGTTGAAGAGGAACAAAATCGCAATGCTCGTGCGGCAGTAGTGGATGCAGCGCTGCCAGAAGTTATAATTTGCAAAGAAAATGAAAACGGGGATGAGGTGATGTGCCCAATTTGTCTTGACACGTTTTCCATTGGAGAGTCTGCCAAACAATTGCCGTGCAAACATCTTTATCATTCAAAGTGTATTTTCTTGTGGCTTGATCGCGGCAAAAACTCTTGTCCAGTGTGCAGAAACGAGACTGTATTGCCCAGCTTGAAGGACGTGGATTAAATATTAGTTTTTATTTCCTTTCTTAGTTTAAATATTTTTATGTTTTGTTTTTTTCTGGAGATATTTTCAGTGTGTTTTTATTTGGAATTTTGTAACAAAGTGGTTCTTTTCCCGGGATATTTTCAGTCTGTGCTTTTATTTGGAATTCTCCAACAAAATGTTGGACTTTTTTTCACAGAAAATTGCTCTTATATATGATATATCTCATAAAATTTTGGTAAGAATAATGAATGAAAAAGAAGTGATTGTCTTTATCCCTATGTTGTTATCACACAATTTCATCTATTATTAATAATCGAGTAAATTTCACCAAATATGTTACAAACTAGCATGAACCATATTTTAAAATCTCAGAAACCATGGAGAATATGGTAAGTAATCATGAAGGGAAAAATCAATTTATAGTTTGAGTAGATTGGAGAGCTATGTGTCCCTTAGTACATTTTGCGTAACAACTCCTCAATAGTCTTGTTGTTCCTATTACAACAATAACAGTAAATTCTATGGTCCACTAAGTGCCATGCTCACTTTAAGGGTTGAGTTTGTGAAGTAAATTTCATATTATTTAGATTGTTTCACTCAATGAAAGGTACATAGCCATAATTGTTCAACAAGTGACATCACATGGGCCAAAATATGACAAGAAGTCTCATTTTCCTTTGTTTCCTCTCCAAGGAAAATATTTAACTAAGCACTCCTCCAACCATTTTAACAATCTCAATGAGAATAAAGTTATGTTGCAGTTTGTTTTCCCTCGCATTGTAAATCCCACTTGATTTAATCATTTTGAGTGAGATTCATGAGTGGTTTTCCTACCAAAATCCACCCACACCTTCCATTTGATCATTTCAGAAGGGGAAATGTTTCCCAACTCACTCCAAGATTCAAAGAGAGTCATAAAGAGGAGAAAAAAGTAGAGAGAGAAAGAGTTTGAGAGAGAGAGACATCTCCATCACTCCATTAAGGTGAAATCTGATAAATGTTTTCAATTGTTGGCACATTTCTTCATTCAATATTGGACTAATTGTTTCGAATACTAACATTGATTAGAGATAAAAGTATTGGTATCTTGTTCATCTTTACGTCTAGGTTCCTTGTGAAGATTCTACATTTGATTTTTCCTCTCCAAGATCTATGTGAATGCCAAATTTGAATAGGGATTCTGTCAATGTTTTCTTCTCCTCTCATATCATGTTTTTCATTCCATTCAAGCTTAGGGATATATTATATTGCATTATTCACTCACACTTTTATTTCAATATATTGTTGGGTGCTATTTGTTCACCCTATGCATCAAATCACATAGAATGGCACGATGACTCAGTAGGGAGCTTGAATCTCATCATTTGTTATCTTTGTTATTTTTTCTAATAATCATGCACATCATTTATATGTTTTTCCCCAAAATTGTTTGAGTTAGGGAACCCTCTTTATTATTTTTTCTAATAATCATGCACATCATTTATATGTTTTTCCCCAAAACACAATTTTGAGGCTTCTCAACTTCATTTTTTTTTTAATTATGTTGATCACATTTTCCTATTTAGAAGAAGGATCAACACTTAGGGGAAATTTCACGGGGATCAAAGGGTGCCTCAATTTTTATAAAGGTGGTACTCCTTTTGCCAATATCATATATCCTTTATCAAGTTTAATAAATATGATGGGAGAGTTATATGTATCAAAACTTCGTATGATATTTAACTTTCAAGAAAATTAAAGGTTCTTGAGGAAACCAAGAATTCTATAAGGATAGATTGATGCATGAGAAAGATCTAGGCAAAGCTAGACATCTGCAACACTATAAATGGTTTATGTAAATAATGCATTTCTCAACAAAATATATATTTTTCCTCTACTCTAAGATGCAAGTAAGAGAAACCATCAAGAGTTAAGTTGGAACAAGATAAAATGAAACATGACTTAGGGCTTGTAAAGAACTTTAAAGGACTATTGATCTATCAATCAAAAGGGTTTGAACAAAATCATATATTGAAAATCCCTCTAATCAATTATCAAGATGAGACCATAAAAATAATATGACTCTTAAAATAGTTATTTCTGGAGCTTTTCAAATGAATATAAAATGTAAATTGTTTATACATCAAAGATAACATGGGCCATGGAATTTACAAATATTTATGACACAAAATAAACAAGAAGTGAAACATGTTCTCTAGTGAGCAAGGCTAGGGATTCTATAGCTTTAAATGAATGAGAGATCCCAAAATAAGAAAATAGAGAAGAAATTATCCAAGGATGGGGCTCCTATACCTATAAATGAATGAGAGATCCCAAAAGAAGAAAATAGAGAAGAAATTATTCAAATCCATATTCCATTGGTGACAATGACTAATGGATGAAAAAACAATGAGTGAAAAATCTCTAGATGCTTTAGTTACAACCATGGTGGAAACAACATATTATATAAACCTTCGAATGTCTTTGAATGTTTCTTTTATAATGTTTTCTCCACCCTCCTAACAATTTCTTTAGAAGCTAGGCTTTTTTCCCCTTCCAATTTCTCATGTAATTTCCTTCAACAAAATAATGATCTTGTCACCCAATCAATGCATTATTAATCACTGGTAAGTTTGAACCTAGGAATTAATTCCTTTAGCTAGGGCCCACTCTATATGTTCAAAAATTTCATTTTAATAAAAAATTCCTTAGTATTTTAATGCCACATGCCCAATCTAGCCATGACTATATTTTAATTTGTTGGCTAGGATAATGGGCATATAACTCTAGGAAACCATTTTTATGATGCCCTTGATATCTTCATATTTCCAACAATCTCTTGTTTCTACAATTTAGACCTCTATAGCTCAATCCATGTTCTTGAGAAATAAAGGTTCTAAATCAAGGGCACTTTAGGCAATCACATGGATCTTTTGCCTTGCCTGGACGTTGTCCTTTCAACCTAATTTTGTAGAGGTTGTGCTACTCTTGTCTAATAGTTATAGACTTATTTTCAAAAAATTCTAGTGCTAAGTCCTCTATGGTAGGTATGGCATAATCCTTAGTTTCTTGATCCAACATGGAAGGATCATAGAGTTTAATATTTTCCACGTTCACTATTGAGTAAATGCACATGTACATGGGTAGACTTAGTCTAAAGGAATTATCACACTTCTTCTCTAATACTTTAAAAGGACTACACCACAAATCCTTGATCTTCTTACCAGGACCCTATTTCCTTTCTTTGTTTAGATACAACTAAACTCTATCTCCTACCTTGAATGTTTTCTTAGTTTGGTATTGATCATGTCAAGCCTTGTACCTTTATATGACTTCAATGTTTCCTATACCTCAAATGAATTTTCCTAATATTTTCAACAAATTTATCCACTTTATATGTTTATCATATGATGTATTCCCTCACTCCTCCTCGATGTCCATATACAACATCCAAGGTTGAAGGTGAAAAATACCCAAACCAAGTTTCAAAAGGGGACTTACTGATACAAGTATGGATTTCTATATTATAAGAGTGTTAAATATAAATCATGTTTTCATCCTACGTCTTTAAATGCTTCTGATTGTAACCCCTCAAAATATGAATCAATGTCCTTTTGATTACATCTATCTACCCATATATTTGTGGACGGAAGGTTGTATATCTTTTCAACTTGGTGTCCATATTTTCACAAAGTGTGGTCCTTGGTATCCCATACTGCACCCATAGATATTCAAAGAACATGTTTACTTCTTGTCCTTTGATGGCCTTTTTACAAGACATAAGAATGAACATATTTCTAACCCTGTCAACTACCACAAATAGATAGTCATGTCCCTTTCTAGTTGTTGGAAAACCACCCACAAAATCTATGGAAATGCTTTCCTAAGGTCGAGTGGGTATAGGAAATGGATGGTATAAACCGTGATTTCTATTACTGGGATTGTTGGTACAAAAAAGTATGCAACCTATAATGTACTGAGCTACATGTTATTGTATTTTGGGTCAATACACATACATTTGTAAGTTGACAATTTTCTTCCCAACACCAAATTGTCCTACAACCTTGGAGGTGTAATCCTTTATGGTAATATTTAGTATTTCACCTTTAAGGACACAAATCTTGTCTAACTTGTAGATAAATCCATTCTAGAAGTGATAGTCAACCTTATTGCCACTTTATTCTACATTAATTTGGCCCTATAACTATTGAAACACCTCTTTAAAGTCTTAATAATATGTGTATGTCTCTTTGTATGTATCATGGGTAAAAGGATCAATTTGCATAAAAGTTCCCAAAGATATAATATTGGATGTGGTGGCCTTGAAAGTATGTATTCCAACTTAATAGTGTTTCCCTTCTTATATTTGATGACTAGATGAAACTTCTACAAAAGCCCCATCCAATTGTAGTGTTTAGTTTGATGAAGCTCCCACTTCTTAATAGCTTGAACCCTGTCATAGAGTTGCTTGTCATACTTAGGGTAGTTCACGAGTCCCCCATGAAATATTTCAAATTATAGCATACCAAATTAACTCCCTACATCAAGGTTTCTCTTGTAGAATATCCACTTGCATCTGTCTCCACTTCTAAAGGCTTCTACAAGTTAGTCAATGCAAGAACTAGTGCTTGAATAATATTTCATTTCAACTCATCAAGATGTTTCTATTGATTATCTCACCATTGGAAACTATTACCACTCTATGTTATGGCATAGAGTGGTGAATCTACCATTGAAAAGGATGTTATGAACTTCCATAGCTAGTGAACTACCCAAACAAAGCTCCTAACTTCAATGACATTAGTAGGAACTTGACACTTGAGGATAGCCTCCATCTTCAAAAGATATATCTTGAGTTCCACTCCACCAATAATTACCCAAAATATACCAATAATCATTAATAAAACTCAAATTTCTTAAGTTTATCCAACAATTGGTGCTTTCTAGAGTCTTTAACACATACATGAGATGTGAGATGTGGTTTTCATAGGTAAAGATATAAACCAATGTGTCATCCAAATACACTTACAAATGAATATAAATAAGGACACAATCGCATAAATGTAGTTGATGCATTACATAAACCAAGAGGCATGACTAGATATTGATACAAACCTTTCCTTGTCCTGAGTGTAGTCTTCTAGATGTCTTCTTATTTAACACATACCTCTAGTGGTATCTCAATTTGAGATCCAAATTTGTGAAATATTTGGAATTCTACAATTGATCTAACATATCATCAATCCAAGGAAAAGTGTACCAATTATTGAGTGTGATCTTTTTCAAATCTCCATAGCTAATACACATTCACCAAGTCCCATCCTTATTGGGTGTTATGATGATAGGTGACACACAATATGAGTTCCTTGTTTAATTACTCCCTACTCCAACAACTACTACAATTTTTTCTTCACTTTGTCCACTTCCATAACATACTATCTATACAACCCAATATTTGGTAATGGGGAGTCAAGAAACAACTATATCTCATGTCCCATTTCCCTCTTAGGTGGTAACCCTTTAGAGTCATATAACAATCCTCTATAAGCATACACAAACTCCTCTAGATGTCATTTCTATTCTTTGGTACATCCCTCCTATCAGGGACCTAACCTCACTAACCCCTCACATAGATAGAATACTATATTTTCCATATAATAAAGGCCAACATTAGTTAAGAAGGCTTATTTAATAAATATGAACAAGTCAATGTAAGAAGACCTAATAGAAGCTTCTGCTTCTAGAAATATCTTCATCGAGAATGTTCTTTAGAAGATAGAATTAATATAAATAAGAGTAGGAAGCATGAGAAAGTTTTGTCTTGTAGATTATTATAATAGAGTGTTGCTTTGTTGGAGGTTTCCCCCTCAAAGAGGCAAGTGAACATTTCTCCCATTTCAACAAAGGTATCATTTTGGTGTGTTGTTCTCTACATTATGTTGTTTTGTTGGTAATTTCCATTATATTCATGTTTATGTATACATCACATAAACATGTGCATAACAAGTGCTATCCGAGAACTTTACTTGGTAGGAATTGTGGGTTAAATTTTTTTCCAAGGTAGAGATGTGTTTTGGTGTCTTTAAACTACAATGATCTATTGTTCAACACATAAATCTGAGGTCAAGGAAGCATACATGTAGGAAATACAAGAGGTTTTTAAGCTCACATTGTTGGACACCCTTGTAACCCCTGTTGGTACCCCTTCGAGTAGTAGCGCATCAGACAACACATGTATATGGACTTGCGCTTCCAGGTACCTCTGGTATATCAGGAGCCCCCCTAGGTCTCCTGAAACATCCATATATCAACTGATTGGCCACTTGATTGTTATAGTTCCATCGATAAAAGAACTCGGGAAGATAATTTCTATTACCTAGGTAATCGAGTAGTATGGCTAAGGGTACAATCTAGTCTCCTTAGTTGGTGCCCTGAGATATTGGACCGAGTACTATCGTTCGACCCCACATGTATGTTAGAGAGCTATAACACAGAGAAAACCCTTGTTTGTAGGCACCCAAAAAACTCTGACCCTTTGGACGAAAAAAAAAACATAAATGGAATAGATAAGATCTATTGCAGTGCAACCCTGCCTCCTACATTCAGGTTGCGAAATTACTACACATTTTTTCCTATTACGAATTTGGGAATTTTGACATTGTAGTGTTATTCAAATCAGAGTATAACTTTGCAAGGGTGAAAAATAAAAATAAAGAAAGAAAAGAAAGACCTATCTCATTGGATTCCTCTTTTCTCCCTGATCATTTTGATACCTATCATTTTGAACCTTTTTTTACCTTCCCACACCCTTATTTGAGACCTATCTCATTGGATTCCCCTTTTTTCCCTGATCATTTTAAACCTTTTTTTACCTACTCACACCCTTATTTGAGACCCATCTCAATAAATTCCTCTTTTCGCCCTGATTGTTGTGATACCTCTCATTTTTTGATTTTTTTTTACCCTGTGGACCCATACCATTCCCAACACCCTTATTTCCCATTTATTCCATTGGTCGTCTCTCACTTCCCTGAGCATCATGGTGTATATCACTTCTCTTCTTTCTTGTCTGTGGACCCACTTGTCATCCCCTCGTCGCTCCCACCTGCCAAGAAGAAACCAATCATAAACTAAATACTAACCTTGCTGCTCTTCAGGCCCAAGTAAATAGGGACATTTCGACCATTCATGCAAAAATGGACCACATCCAAGCCCATCTCGGTAGCCAAATTGTTGAATTCCATTTCGCTCTCAACGAATTCATGAACAAATTCCAAGGTCCTTCCTCCTCTAACCCACCTCTCTCTATCAAAGGTGTTGACTCCAACCAACCTCTACACTCTCATTCCAATTCCCTACCTCGTGACCCCCATATCCGCAGAGTCGAGGTCAACATATTTGTTGGATCGAATCCACAAGCCTAGGTTACTCAGATGGAACATTATTTCTCCCTGCATGGTATCACTTATGAGTTAACCAAAATTCGTTATGGAATTCTCTATTTGGATTTGGAAATATGGAAATGGTGGCAATGACATCACAATTCATGCCAAGAGTATGTTGCTTGGTGACAATTTGTTTCATAATTGTATGAATGATTTGACACGAACACCCACCATTTAGGACATCTGACCAAGTTGAAACATTCTAGAACAATGGAATATTTTATTGCTACCTTTGAGCACTTGGCTTTCCGAATGGAGGGCATGACATATTCTTTCTTCAAGGAATGCTTTATTAATGGACTCAAGGACGAAATTTGCACCTGGGTCATCATGGATCTCCCTCAGACTTGGTTGGAGGCCACTAAGCATGCTAATGAGGCACACCAGGTCATCTTTTGCCCAAAGCAGAAAACCCACTTTTGTCCCCCACCCTAAACCCAACACCCCTTCCCCTCAAGCCACTCCTCTCAAGGTCCAAAAGTTAACATGGGAATAAATGGATGAATGCCAACTCAAGGGTCTTTGCTATAATTGTGATGATAAATACTTTCCAGGGCACAAGTGTAAAGAAAATAAACTTTTTATGTCCATTTCCGAGGATGTTTCTGATGAAGATGCTGAGGTTTCACCTAAAGTAGTGCTACCCCAAACTGATGATATTACACTACCCTATGATCCTCCCGATGTTGAACCATTGATTTTGTTACACACTCTCACTGGTTTTTCTGCTCCTCAAACCCTCAAATTGATTGGTTACATTAAGCACAGGAAAGTCATCATCCTAGTTGACAGTGGAAACACTCATAATTTCATTCATCATCGCCTTGCCCAAGAAGTTAATTGATATATCCGCGTTGTCAAAAATTTTCAAAACATGATTGTTAATGGTGGTTGCATGAAATGTGGAGGGCGTTGTGAAAACATGTGCTTACAAATTGGTCAATATAACTAGAAACCTCACATGTTTTCTATTGATATGGGTGGTTGTGACATTGTGCTTGGTGCAAAATGGTTATGCACCCTAGGACACGTACTCATGGATTTTAAAGAGTTAACGATGGAATTTGAACAAGAAGGACATCAATGTAAATTCCAATGCTTTACTGCAGGATCTCCGATGATCATCGGTTCCCATCGCATGGAAAAGTTACTCAAAAAAGGTCATCCTAGCATCATCGCCAAAATCAATTCCATTCAAGCAATTGAAACACCCCCGGTACACCTCGAATTTCAAGCTATCATTTCACACCATCACATTATTTTCCAAACCCCCCAGGGCCTTCCCCCTACCGCGACGACCATGATCATTCCATTCCTTTAATACTGGGAATTATTCTTCCTAATGTTCGCCCTTATCGTCATCCTTTTGCTAAAAAAAAATGAAATTGAGAAAATTGTCCACGAATTGTTAGAAGCGGGTGTTATTCGTCCTAGTACCATCCCCTACTCTTCCCCTATTGTCATGGTCCTCAAGAAGGAAGGCACTTGGCACATGTGTCTTGATTTTTGTGCCCTCAAAAAACTTACCATCAAGGACAAATTCTCCCTTCCCTTCATAGATGGCCTTCTAGATGAATTCAATGAGGCTCAATACTTTACCAAACTCGACCTCTATTATAGCTACCACCAGATACATATGAAAGAGGAAGACATCCTCAAGATGACATTTCACACTCATGAGGGCCACTATGAGTTCTTGGCTATGCCCTTTGGTCTCTGTAATGCCCCCTCCACTTTTCAAGTCTCATGAATCATGCCTTTCTTCCTTACCTCTGTCACTTTGTGTTAGTTTTCTTTGATGATATTATCATCTATAGTAAAACATGGCCATCCCATCTCACCCATGTAGATCAAGTTCTCCATCTCCTCCACAAGCACAAACGTTTTGTCAAATAATTTAAATGTGTTTTTGGAATCTCTGAAGTTGATTACCTGGGTCGTATTGTTGGCAAGGATGGTGTAAAGGTGGATCCTAAGAAAATTGAAGCTATGAAGAATTGGCCTCACCCTACAAATCTTAAAAGTCTGTGTGGTTTCCTAGTTTTAATAAGATATTATCGCAAGTTTGTTAAAAATTATGGAAAAATTGTGCCCCCCCCAATATCTCTCCTTAAAAAGAATGCCTTCAATTGGACTCCAGCAGCAGACCAATCCTTCCAAGCCTTGAAGGAAGCTATGTGCACTACTCCTGTACTGGCCCTACCTGATTTCACCAAGACCTTTGTTTTGAAATGTGATGCATCAAGGACAAGAATTGGGGCAATCCACATGTAAGATGGACACCCTTTGGATTTCACCAATAAACAATTGCCATAACGACATTTGGACCAATCAATATACAAAAAAGAAATGATGTCTATTGGGCTCCATATTAGGAACAACTTGTATAAAATATTTACCATATTTACATCAAAGGCGTGTTTGAAAATTTATACACATTGTTGACATGGAAAAAATAACCATGTCACCCTATTGTTAATATAATCTAATTGAATATATTCCAAAAGTCAAAATTGAAATACTCTACATCTAAGTACCATTTTTCCATGAACACATCAATCATACACATGGAGCAAACTTATACCTTTTTCATTAATTGTAAATACAATATACCAACATTGGACTTTCACACTTTAGAAAATATGAGTCATCAACTATCTACAATAATTTACACATCCAAAAAAAAATTACATAACACCAAAAGATTTGTTCAATTCATTGTATCTTTCCATCTCTTATGTTCCAAGACTATTCAATATTGTAATTTGGTTATTCATCTTCCTCCCCCGACTTGTTCTATCTTCCAATATGTCTTTACAACTTGTCTTTTCAAACCAATTGCAACATAACCTTGTGAACCTTGTGGGTCTTGCTAACTATTATATTGTGTCTCCTTTTATTTTTAAGAACTTTTTGAAACCAATTTGGTGGGTCCAATCATGAAAACCAAATGATGATTATAGTATTAGAGCCTATAAAGTGCAGGTGCTTTGGACCCTCGCATGATTCAAGTTGGCACTAGCGGGAGGGAAACTATAAGAAGTGTCATTTTTAGAGCACCAAATTGTCCCCAATATTGCTATCATTATATCACAAACTCCCATTTTTCTACATAGAAAATTTTTGTTTTGGGGGACAAGTAATTAATATATGGAATAATCCATAACGAAAATTGAAGGATCCACCAAAATAATTACTTGTTTCAAGAAATAACATATCCTTGTGGTGTACGACTTTTTCTAATTTTCTTATTACATTTATTTCTTTTAACTTTAACTTTAGTGGAACTAATTCACTTAGTCCAATAATGGACATCAAAAGAATATTGTGGTATTAAAGTCCATAAGGTCTAGGTGCTTTGATGTTTTGACCCCTAACATGATTTAAAATGATATTAACAAAGGAACATTATAAGTAATTGTTGATGTGGGATAAATAACCCTATGTCAATAGTAGGGGTCACTCCCGGTAAGAAGCCCCAATCGTACCTTTCACCGTATGGAATAGGGAACCCATCTGGATTCTGGACTGACAACCATTTATGATTTTGGTTTTACCGGTTGCGGCCCGGTTCACCTATGAAGTTTTCCTAAGCTAAAGTATGAAGTGCATGTAATATAATATGCATGCATCTTAACTAAACTAAGGAAACCAAAGAGTAAACATAAAACCAACCATGCCCATGTCAAGGGCTTGGTAAATATTTCACACAAAGAAAAGACAAGAACATGAATAAATAATTGTAAACACAAAGTATTCTAGCATTTAAACAATCATCTACGGTTATATACTCACAAATTTAGACAAACATTCTTCGAATAACAAAAATAAGAATTCAACCATCGATGAGGCTCAATACTTTACCAGACTCGACCTCTATTCTAGCTACCACCAAATACATATGAAAGAGGAAGACATCCTCAAGATGACATTTCACACTCACGAGGGCCACTATGAGTTCTTGGCTATGCCCTTTGGTCTCCGTAATGCCCCCTCCACTTTTCAAGTCTCATGAATCATGCCTTTCTTCCTTACCTTTATCACTTTGTGTTAGTTTTCTTTGATGATATTATCATCTATAGTAAAACATGGCCATCCCATCTCACCCATGTAGATCAAGTTCTCCATCTCCTCCACAAGCACAAACGTTTCCTCAAATAATTTAAATGTGTTTTTGGAATCTATGAAGTTGAGTACTTGGGTCATATTGTTGGCAAGGATGGTGTAAAGGTGGATCCTAAGAAAATTGAAGCTATTAAGAATTGGCCTCACCCTACAAATCTTAAAAGTCTGTGTGGTTTCCTAGTTTTAATAAGGTATTATCTCAAGTTTGTTAAAATTTATGGAAAAATTGTGCCCCCCCCCAATATCTCTCCTTAAAAAGAATGCCTTCAATTGGACTCCAGCAGCAGACCAATCCTTCCAAGCCTTGAAGGAAGCTATGTGCACTACTCGTATACTGGCCCTACCTGATTTCACCAAGACCTTTGTTTTGAAATGTGATGCATCAAGGACAAGAATTGGGGCAATCCACATGTAATATGGATACCCTTTGGATTTCACCAATAAACAATTGCCATAATGACATTTGGACCAATCAATATACGAAAAAGAAATGATGTCTATTGGGCTCCATATTAGGAACAACTTGTATAAAATATTTACCATATTTACATCAAAGGTGTGTTTGAAAATTTATACACATTGTTGACATGGAAAAAATAACCATGTCACCCTATTGTTAATATAATCTAATTGAATATATTCCAAAAGTCAAAATTGAAATACTCTACATCTAAGTACCATTTTTCCATGAACACATCAATCATACACATGGAGCAAACTTATACCTTTTTCATTAATTGTAAATACAATATACCAACATTGGACTTTCACACTTTAGAAAATATGAGTCATCAACTATCTACAATAATTTACACATCCAAAAAAAAATTACATAACACCAAAAGATTTGTTCAATTCATTGTATCTTTCCATCTCTTATGTTCCAAGACTATTCAATATTGTAATTTGGTTATTCATCTTCCTCCCCCGACTTGTTCTATCTTCCAATATGTCTTTACAACTTGTCTTTTCAAACCAATTGCAACATAACCTTGTGAACCTTGTGGGTCTTGCTAACTATTATATTGTGTCTCCTTTTATTTTTAAGAACTTTTTGAAACCAATTTGGTGGGTCCAATCATGAAAACCAAATGATGATTATAGTATTAGAGCCTATAAAGTGCAGGTGCTTTGGACCCTCGCATGATTCAAGTTGGCACTAGCGGGAGGGAAACTATAAGAAGTGTCATTTTTAGAGCACCAAATTGTCCCCAATATTGCTATCATTATATCACAAACTCCCATTTTTCTACATAGAAAATTTTTGTTTTGGGGGACAAGTAATTAATATATGGAATAATCCATAACGAAAATTGAAGGATCCACCAAAATAATTACTTGTTTCAAGAAATAACATATCCTTGTGGTGTACGACTTTTTCTAATTTTCTTATTACATTTATTTCTTTTAACTTTAACTTTAGTGGAACTAATTCACTTAGTCCAATAATGGACATCAAAAGAATATTGTGGTATTAAAGTCCATAAGGTCTAGGTGCTTTGATGTTTTGACCCCTAACATGATTTAAAATGATATTAACAAAGGAACATTATAAGTAATTGTTGATGTGGGATAAATAACCCTATGTCAATAGTAGGGGTCACTCCCGGTAAGAAGCCCCAATCGTACCTTTCACCGTATGGAATAGGGAACCCATCTGGATTCTGGACTGACAACCATTTATGATTTTGGTTTTACCGGTTGCGGCCCGGTTCACCTATGAAGTTTTCCTAAGCTAAAGTATGAAGTGCATGTAATATAATATGCATGCATCTTAACTAAACTAAGGAAACCAAAGAGTAAACATAAAACCAACCATGCCCATGTCAAGGGCTTGGTAAATATTTCACACAAAGAAAAGACAAGAACATGAATAAATAATTGTAAACACAAAGTAGTCTAGCATTTAAACAATCATCTACGGTTATATACTCACAAATTTAGACAAACATTCTTCGAATAACAAAAATAAGAATGCAACCATCGTATATAATAATAGTATACAATATGAAGTACATTCTTACACAACCTGAGTGTTGAGAAAACACAAAGTTGTAGTCCGCAATATGTCCAAAACAAGAATAAAAGCTCTAATCAAAGTTGATTTATACATAGTATATCATGAGTAAATTATCATTCATTCATTTGGTGAATGATAATTCTTTCATTCTCTCTCTCTTGTTTTCTCTTTTTTCATATTTTCTCTGCAAATTGTGTATGTCATTTTCTAGCTAGATGTTTTCTGTGCAGGTTCAACACATTTACAGCTTGAAGAGAGAAAAGGCCCTTTCTTTGGATATAATTCTAATATTTATTGAAGCTCAACATGACTCTTGGATTTCTACCTTCCCCCATCATCTTTTATTTACTGACATTTTTCCTTATCCTCTTCGTAATTATGAGAGAACAAATATGGAAGTTACATTTCGAATTTGTCTTTTATCTTTGGTGGGTCATCTTAGATCTCAACTATAGTGAACCTCTCACCTAGTAATGAATGGCTTGGACATTGGGAGATTCAATCATTGTAGGGTTCATACTCCCTCTTTAGCCATTTGAGTTTGATTCCCTTCATCGATGCCCCGTTGTTTTGAAAATTGAAGTTGTCCTTAATTCTGTATTATCCTTGGTTGTAGATCACATTACGATGATGTTGAGTATTCCCTCCTCTCGACATTGGTACCTAGAACAATTCAACATGCAGTGGACGAGTGACCAAATAATATCCTAAAAATACACTATTAACACTGTTAGCACTCTGTAAATTGTTCGACTGATAAAACAAACGACATAGGTAACCTACAAACCATCTTTAGAGCTGGGTACTATCCTATTCAGCTCAGAGAGGGCTCTCTCCTGTCACTTGGTATTTCTTTGACAATAAATGGCTAGAATTTGTTTGTTTTTGGGTGGTTTTGTAATTCTGCTGGCAAGAAAGGGGAGGAAACACTCAAGGCCATGGAGTCAAATTTCTAAAAATAAATAGAAACATTGTCTGGTTGATAGAACTCTCTAGAGGCTAAAGGCTAAATGACGTGATGAATCTGAGTTATAAATTGTAATTTTCAAAGTGTAAGAAGAAAGGGGAAAACAAGTAACTGCATCAAATCATTAGTGAAATGAATTATGAATTAGTTATGAAGAAACTTACACAGTTTAAATTGCTTAGCCAAGAGCATCATAAGACGAATTCTAGGCTTTTAAACTATCCAATTTAAACATAAGACACTGCTAATGGAATTAGAAACACAAGAAATTGTTGACGGGCGTAAGTGACACACCGTCAACTAGAAGGTCAGATCCGAACCGGGGTTGTCTAATTAACCCAAGCTGTTTGGAATGAACTGACCCGACGGGTTTAATGGCTTCGTTAGCCAACTAAGTCCTAAAAATAATAAAAGAAATAAACTAACCTAAATATATGATTCTAACAATTTATGTACTAATTACAAATGTTCAAATAGAAACATGAATATATACAAATGATTACAAACAATCTATATACAGTTTGCAAGGTTTACTAGTAATCTTGCAAAATGAATGTTTGTAATAGTGATTCTAACTAAAAGAACAAAATCTTTTTGTTTTTTGAATGTTTAAATATTTTAAACTAATAAATACTAAACAAATACAATTGAAACAATGACACAGAAGCAATCAAAGCTAATTAATGCAATCATCGTTTCATTAATAAATAATTTAACAAACGTGTTACACATTATTTTTGTCATCCCTATGACCGTTAATGATGTAAACCTATTTGTTGCCTTCAGAGGGGTCAGTGGCCTAAGTTCCTGAAGAGAGAAGGGAGAAGAACTTTTCCTGAGAAAAGAAGTTGCATTTTCCCTTGTAAAAACCCTGTTAAAAAGGAAGTTTGCAGGTTGCTAAATAGGCAGGGTGCGAGAATGCATGATTCTCGTAGGTTGCACCATAGATAGGGTGCAATATGTTCGCAGGTTGCTCTATAGGTAGGGTGCGAGAATGCCTACACGTGGGAAAAACAAACGTTTTCTCGAATCTTCTAGAAGGAGAAACTTCTATGGTGAGGTGGCATCCAAATGGTTTGGATCTTACTCGCTTTCATGATTTAGTGGGATCATCCTAACCTCCTCACCTTATCCTCTTCAACTTATAAAAGGAGGGGAGTTCTCATGGAGAAAGTTAGCTTTGGTTAGCTTTGGAGCTTTTGGGATTAGCTTGGATTGGATTGAGCTTTGGAATTTTTAGCTTGGCTAGATGAGCCACTTTGTCAAGATAGATTGTGAATATTATCAGATCTATGCTCTCAGAATTCTTGGAGTGAAAGTGTGTGGGGAACGAAGGACAGTTGGAAGGGACCTTACGAAATCAAGGCCATGGTTGTAATCTCTCTTTCACATTTAATATGATACATTAATATGATTCTTTCCTATAAAGCTTGTTGCGTTTTATTGTATAATTCCTTGATCACATACATAGGTTTATATTGAGTTTATGCTATGGCTATCACTTTGGTTGGTTGCGTTCTTTTGCAGGATCATCATTGTATGAGCATTGGAATGGAGCTAGGATGGTGATGGCGAGAGGAAGTGACATTTAAACGGTATGTCACCCATCCCTCTTTAGTTAGTAAATTCAATACTTAAAACTTAAGGAAAGCGTCATGTTCTAGTGTGTTTTGTTCTAGATCTAGGTGGATCTAGGGAGATCAGTTAGTATCTGCACTTACCGATTTGTCCAATAACAAAATTGGTGACTCCACTGGGGAACGAATTGTTTCCTAGTTAGTCTAGCTTCCCTTCCTTTGATTGCTTGTTTTCTGGTTTCTGAGTCTATGGGACATCCATCCAGACTCTCTGGATCTAGAAGTTCACTTAGATTCCCTGTCCTTTTTCAAAATATTCTTTGATTACAGACATTCTCGCACTGTACCTCTCTGTGGACTGCGAGAATCATTGATGTTCACACCATGCTGTTAGGTTCAGTGCAAACTTCTCGCACTCTACCAATGTCTAGCCTGCGAGAATACCTAATTTTCGCACTGTAATACACTGCCAGCTTGCGAACTTGTTTGTGAAATTTTTTGGATTGGGTCTTGTCAGTTTTTGATGCCCAGTTTTGCTTTGAACAACTGGATTGAACTTTTGGAGCCTATATTGATCTGTTTAACAGTCTTCTTGACATTCTTTGAGTTGCTTTTATCCATCTTTTCTTTGTTTGGTTTTGAAGGATTAGTCTCTTGCTTTGAGTGTCTTTCAATTACAAAGCATGTGTTTTCTTTAGAATTGTTTAGGGAAAGATCAAATTTCTT
>ML785793.1:147350-164956 GCA_009831015.1 Picea engelmannii | reverse complement strand
TTTTCGAGTCGGTCAAAACACCATATTGTTCACGCGATTTTCCTCTTGAGTAACAACAACCATAAAATCAAGTGCTTATAAAAATTGATTAGACATTTCTTATCTTTTCTGGTAGAAAACCTACATTAGATTAGTTGTAGGGCTTTGGAATAGGTGTGAAAGATAAATTTGCAAAGTTGCAAACAAACATAGAATCTCGAGTTAGGGAGCGGTTAAATCCACTTATTACATTTTGTCATGGGAAGCCCTTCTAACACAAGGGTCAATCACGAGGTTGCATTGAGACTGCCAGAGTTACTCACCCTGCTTTGTTGGTCTTGGTGTAGAGATTACGTGTATTATGGGGGTCACTTGAGAGGTATACCCACAATGATGAGTGGAAGCCTTTCAAGTTGATTTCGGGCTAGATACCATGCCCTTGCGCGTGGATCGGACTGTCGATTGTTTCCCCAGGCATCACTGTAGTAATTGGTAACCTTAGTGGCCTATCTCTCTAGGTTCTTTACACGAGGTGACTGTGGAGGGGCAAGTATTCACAGTACCTGGAATTGACATTGTCCAAACTCACTCGGGCTCCTTGGAGGGTATACCCACGATTATGTGTGGGAGCTTGCACTAGGGTGTAAGTCCGTTAAATAGGTCATCAACGTAACTTTTCCACCCACTCTATCTTATCCCCTTCTTACTTTGTTCCCGCGACGTTGGATTTCATCACCAACTAGTGCGTTCATTGTGAGAAGGTTTTGTTTGTTTGCTTGCTTCCTAGATTTTTAGCGTGTGATGTTTGTTTTCCCTAGTGGAATCTAGATTGGATTTTTGTTTTTCATGGAGTCAGTTCCCGAAATGACCAATGAANGAACCTCTACTCCAGGGGAACCTTTTGTTTTTCCTTCTTATGGAAACATTGGTCCTCCTCACATCGCTACTTTGAGCCTTCCAGGTCTCACAATTGGATTACCGGTGTGGTTGTTTTCCACTCAGGTAATCCCGAATGCAGTAAGTGCTTCAGTCGTAAGTACTTCCCCCCAAGAACATCAACCTCATGTTGATCCTTCACCATCTTCACCAGTAAGATCTTCTTCACCTTCTTCACTTGCAAGGTCGCCTTCCGTTTCATCTTTTTCATCAAGTGAAAGTTCTGAAGCTAGTAACCCGATGAATAAGAAGAAGAAGAAAAGGAAGATTAAGAAGAAGAAAGATAAACAAGGGTCAAAACCTCCAACCATTGTCAAACATGGTGGAAAACAACTAGTTACTGTTAATCGTGTTGGGAGTGTTGATGACGTCAAGATCACCCAAACAACCCGTAAGCCCAAGTACCCTTGCAGGCTTTGTAAGGGTAGCCATCTTCTTAAGGAATACCTTGGTCTATCCAAGGTTATAGAAGCATAGTCTACAAATCCTCGCCAACCCACGTCGTTAGCCTATGAACAACATGCTGACAACCCTCCGTCAACCAGTCATGATATGGTTGGGAAGAAGAAAAGTAGAGTCAAGTTCCCGTGTATGTTATGCAAAGGGAGTCATCTCACTCACCTTTGTCCTCATATGGACAAAGCCTCTAAATTACTGGAAGACATGACTGTTTCACAACCTCAACTTTCAGCTGCTTACCGTAAGCTTTCTCTCAACCCTCCAATAGTTGATGGAATGATCACTCCGGTCCCTTCATCGGTCAATTTGGTTGATCATGTCGTCAATCTGGTCACGTCCTTAGTTGAACCAATTGACAAAGTGGTTGATCCAATACCATCCTCGGTCAATCCCACTCTCCCCTCAGAGAGTGAAACCCAAGCGGTCGATCCGTTTCCACCTGTCGACCCCATTCTCTCCCTAGAGAATGAAACCCAGGTGGTTGATCTGATCTCTCCATCGGTCGATCCTACTCTCCCGCTAGAGAGTAAACCCGATACTACCCATGTTTTTCTCATTGATACATAATCTCTCATGCCGAGGGGTATTCCTCCTTCTCCCGTAGGACCTGTTAGCGATAAATGTTGTCATGGGATCGAGAGCATTTGGGTTTGCAAGTTGCACTAAATGATCAAGCGTAGCACAGGAGAATCCTTGTTTTTCCAAGTAGCAGGTCAAGCGAGCAGGAAAAATGTCACTGGCAGCGTCCATGGTCTATTTTTGTGAAGCAGATCGACGGTCAGTGGGTAATTGCAGTCAGCCGAGTCACGCCAAGTATAGTGCATATGTTAAAGAGGTGAATGGTGTCAGCCGTCGGATTGACAGAAGAACAGATCTGGACTGTTGGTTCAGAAGCGGATGCTTGTCATGAGATTACCCACATCGGGGACTCGTGCATCGGAGTCTCGTAAGAAAATACCCAAGGAATTGGTCGTGAGGATCGCGAGTTTGCGAGGTTGCGAGATTTCGACTGTTGGAGGACAGGTGGCCATAACAAAGTGGCGAAGCGGAATACAGGTGGCACGAAGCCTCGAGATCTCGCCACAAGAAGTCCCGAAGTATTGGTATTCGGATCTGCGAGACGCGAGGTGCCGAGGGCATCCCGACCTGGGCCCACAACATCACCGAGGAGATCTCAGCCGTCCATCTGAAGCGGACACCTAGCGCGCGATTGGGGCTCCTCGCTTCCTCGCCCCTCGCAACTCTAAAGATCAAGGACAAGCCTCCTCCTAGACGCGAGTCGCGAGGTGCCGAGGGCATCCCGGCCTGGGTCCACAGCTTTGCCGAGAAGATCTCAGCCGTCCATTTGAAGCGGATACCTGGCGCGCGATTGGGGCTCCTCGCTTCCTTGCCCCTCGCAACTCTAAAGATCGAGGACCAGCCTCCTCCCAACTACGAGTCGCGAGGTGCCGAGGGCATCCCGGCCTGGGTCCACAACTTTGCCGAGAAGATCTCAGTCGTCCATCTGAAGCGGACACCTGACGCACAATTGGGGCTCCTCGCTTCCTCACCCCTTGCAACTTTGAAGCATGAGGAGTGGCCTCCTCCCTTCCACGAAACACGAAACGACGAAAGTGCCTTTGAAGATAGGTATAGGGTCATAGCCCGTGGTCACTTGGAGGGTGATGGAAAGAATTGCACAAAGGGCCGAAGCGCCCGGTTTGGTTGCATAAAGGATCACTGTGTTCTTCAGATGCCAGTTCGGCTTGATCTCGATACCGTTTCTCGCTCGGAGTAAATGAAAGGTAAGGAGGGGTAGTTGAAACCTCTCCTCAGTCATTAAGTGCGAAGTATGGAGGGCCTGGCGAATGGTCTGCTCGAGAAGGTCCTGTGTACCCATCTTTTCAGAAAAGCCATGCCGATTTCTCGACCAGCCGGAGGAGGCATGCACACGCTATCTCAGCATTTACTGGCCCAGCTACTCCCCCTGCAGGAGCCATGCGTAGTTAAGGAAGCGTCTGGCAGAGAAAGCCCGTCCGATTTTGGTTGAAGGGACACCAAGCTTCAGATAGTTTCCCGTGCCTCTGTGAGGTAATTTTCTCTGAGTATATAAACTCAGTCTTTGTAATTTGTAAAGCATCGATGGTAGAGCAGAGCTCCCTACTGTAAAGTTTAACAAACATCCTAGTTTGTTGGATATACATCTGTATTTGAGATATCTTGTTTTATGACAGACAGTTTTTCTCGCTCCATCTAATTTTTGGCTCATGCTTTGAGAGTTCGTGATTGACTGAGTCGCACGAATTAGTGCAGTTCTGTTATGATAAATGATTTATCGTTGCATTATTGTATTCTCTGGTGTTCTGTATTTAAGTACAAGAAGACCTTGTGTTTGGATGCCTTCTTCTACAGTCTGTTAGGAACCTGTCGTTCATAACAGACCTTCGCACTCTTCCTGTATAAGTCTTCCACCTGTTCACCCTTTACTACAACTCACTGTCTGAAGTTTATATAAGACCTCACTCACCTATGCATGCCTGGCCTAGTTTGGTGTTGGAATGATATCGTTTTGAGTTGGCTTCCATTCGGTCACCCCATATATAAACAAACCGTGACACAAAACTGATGGGCGTCGGGCTCTGCTCCTTCTAGCAATCCAGAAGTGACTTCCATCGCCAACAGGACCCCCTCCAAGTAATGAGGCCATCCATTTTGATTGGGGTGTGCTAACTGGACCTCGTCTTCCCTCTCACATTCCTTTCCAGATTACAGTACAGGTTTGTGGTCGATATGTTCCTCAGACACTGATAGATGAAGGTTCATCTATTAGTATTCTGTCCTCTATTGCTTGGCAAGCTTTGGGTTGTCCTCCACTTGCGTCGGTTACGCAGAATCTGTTAGCTTTTAACAGAAGAACTAGTAAACCTTTAGGGACCCTTCCTCAGTTTCCTGTAACTTTGGGAGGGAAAACTGTCTCCATTGATGTCATGGTAGTCCAAGACCCCTTGGACTTTTCTTTACTCCTTGGGCGAGATTATGTCTATGCAATGAAAGCTATTGTGTCTACTCTTTTTCGTGTGATATCTTTCCCTCACGATGAACGAGTTGTGATTGTTGATAAACTTTCATTCATTGACCCTGACTGGATTTCCTCCCTAAATGGTTATTACATGCAGACGGTATTGCCCCTGCCACAGGTCAATTATGTGGCGTTGTCGCCCATGGTTTCAACTTCTGATGACTTAGATCCAGTAGTTGACATGGTGATCTCTTCGATAGGGTTGTTAGAGCCTGATCTCTTTACTCCTGTCGCAACCCTCGACATGGTGTCCTTCCATAGTGTGTTTCTTCCTTCTAGTGAAGACCTCTTGGAAGCCATGACCGAGTTTTGTCCCTTGACATGGTGTCATTCCAGAGCATTATCCTCTTGGAATCCATGATCAAGCAGGATGTTCCGAGGATAGTTTTTGCATCTCTGAGGAAACCTCATTAAAAAATGAAACAGAGGTCTATGAGCACAATTTTCTGATTTCAAGCTCGTTAAAAAATGAAACCAGACTTGAGCATGGTTTTTTGATTTCAAGCTTGTTAAAAAATGAAACCAATTACGAGGATAGTTTTTTGTCTCTGTAGAAACCTCGTTAAAAAATGAAACAAAGGTTATGAGCATAGTTCTTGTTTATGTGTCAAGATCGTTAAAAAAATGAAATAATTTCCCCCCTCTCTGTTTGAGTCAAGTTCTTCGTCTAGTATTTGAAGCTTCATTTCATTCTCCTTTGCAGTTGGATGAAACGAAGCTTGGGGGGCATTTTCCTTAGCCTCTGGATTTCATGCTGAAGTTGAGCCGCTAGCTTCTTAAGCTGGGGGCTAAGTACCAACCATCCCTGTGTTATGCGTTGGGAATTCACAAGCATAGTTTTCTATGGTTCAAGCTTGTGTAAAAATGAAACCACTTACCTCAAGCATAGTTTCCTCTGGTTCAAGCTTGTGTAAAAATGAAACCAGGTTCAAACATAGTTTTGTTTAGATTTTAAGCTTGTGTAAAAATTAAAATCTATCCCAAGCATAGTTTGGTTTTGTTTTAAAGCTTGTGTAAAAATGAAAACAATCCCGAGATTAGTTTTTGTTCTTTCTCATGCTCGTTAATACATGAGAATAAGTTACCGAGCTTAGTCTTTGTTCTTTCTTGTGCTCGTAAATATGTGAGAATGTAACCGAGTATACTTTTATCACTTTTTCGGACTCGTAAAGGTTATACGAAAAAGGAACCCCCTGGAGTTTCTTTTAAGCTCTTTTTAGACTCTCTGAACATGAAAAGATTTTTGAGCGATCTTGTTCTTTTCACGCTCGTTAAAGTATTTGAAGAAAACGTTTGTTGAGAAAACATTTATCTATTTTTCGGTCTCATTAGACTACTTTACGAAAAAGGAACCGAGAGAGTTCTCTTTAAGTGTTTTTTAGACTCTCTAAACATGAAAAACCCTCGAGTTTTCTTTCTTTGGACTCGTAAAATAAACATCGAAAGGCCCATATGGGACCGAACCATTCCTTCCTAGGGTTCGTTAAACATACTCGGAGGGACTCGTCCGAAGGATGAGCTTACATTTACAAGCATATGTTATCCTCCTCAAGCTTGTGTAAAAATAAAGAGGTACTCGCCAGAGATGGTGGGGGAAAAATTGGGAAAGAAATGTATCTAAACCTATATTCTGTGGAAGAGTCGCTTTTGAACATGACACCCTTTCACTCGCCTTGTGTCTAGGTTGGAAAATATGCTCATCTCTTGGTCATAATCCTTTATAAGATTACAAATTGGTTTGTGATCCCCGTTGTTGAGTCAGTATTTCCAAGACAATTGTCGTGTCGTCAATATGTTCAAAGAGAAATTCAACCTGGAAAGCCTTCTATTGCGTCATCCTTTTCTGCAGTCTTTAAGCCTTCTATTGCGTCGGCCATCCCTGAGTCAGTCCTGAATCACTTGTTACTCTAATCTACATCAAATCTCGTTACTTATTTCGTGTCATTGATGTGGGATACATTAAGGCCCTCCTATGATGAGTCTTTTCCTGTCGACTTCAATTTGTTATCCAAGAATTAAACTTAGAAAATAATTGGTACCTTGGAACTTTCATGCCTCAATGGCAGGTTTCCTCGCTTTTGACAGTGGGTTTTCATTATTGAGCCCTGATCGAGAGATTCCACCGAGTGTTCGACCTCAACTCATTGATTCACATTCGTTGGATTGTACTGGTGTACCTTGGGAGTCATTGACATTAATGGTGATTTCCCTCACATTTGTTAACAATATACACTAATGACTGGTAATCAAGTGGTTTCTACCATGTTCGACTTCAACACATGTATTCACATGGTTAGATTCGTACTATAGAGTGGCAGAGATGAAGACCCTAGATATTTTCTGACAGATCCAGGTTGCGTTGGAGTATATTCAGTGTACTGTTGCATGGATCCACATTGTATGTCTGGTGGCTATGTTCAAATTTGAGTCTTTAACACATAGATCCACAATGTATTTTTGGTGTCTATGTTCAGATTTGAGTCATATTGTCATGGATCCACAGTGTATGTTTGGTGGCCATGACCTGTCTTACTTGACATGGATCTTCGCATGTCGACATTTATGCTTTGATTCATTTGTATTATGAGTATGGGAATGCCTACCTCAGTGATGATATATTATTGTACTGTATTTCCTTATTTGTTGGCAGGTTTCCGACCGACTGTTTCTTGTTCCCTACACACACTCGACAAAGTATTTCAGCTATCACTCTGTTCTAACTTCATACTTTGGGGGGCTCTCTGTTACACATTATTTTCGTCATCCCTATGCCCGTTAATGATGTAAACCTATATGTTGCCTTCAGAGGGGTCAGTGGCCTGAGTTCCTGAAGAGAGAAGGGAGAAGAACTTTTCCTGAAAAAAGAAGTTGCATTTTCCATTGTAAAAACCCTGTTAAAAAGGAAGTTCGCAGGTTGCTATATAGGCAGGGTGTGAGAATTCCTGATTCTCGTAGGTTGCACCATAGATAGGGTGCGATATGTTCACAGGTTACTCTATAGGTAGGGTGAGAGAATGCCTACACGTGGGAAAAACAAGCTTTTTCTCGAATCTTCTAGAAGGAGAAACTTCTATGGTGAGGTGGCATCCGAATGGTTTGGATCTTACTCGCTTTCATGATTTACTGGGATCATCCTAACCTCCTCACCTTATACTCTTCAACTTATAAAAGGAGGGGAGTTCTCATGGATAAAGTTAGCTTTGGTTAGCTTTGGAGCTTTTGGGATTAGCTTGGATTGGATTGAGCTTTGGAATATTTAGCTTGGCTAGATGAGCCACTTTGTCAAGATAGATTGTGAATATTATCAGATTTGTGCTCTCAGAATTCTTGGAGTGAAAGTGTGTGGGGAACGAAGGACAGTTGGAAGGGACCTTACAACATCAAGGCCATGGTTGTAATCTCTCTTTCACATTTAATATGATACAGTAATGTGATTCTTTCCTATAAAGCTTGTTGTGTTTTATTGTATGATTCCTTGATCACATACATAGGTTTATATTGAGTTTATGCTATGGCTATCACTTTGGTTGGTTGCGTTTTTTTGCAGGATCATCATTGTATGAGCATTGGAACGGATCTAGGATGGTGATGGCGAGAGGAAGCGACATTTAAACGGTATGTCACCCATCCCTATTTAGTTAGTAAATTCAATACTTAAAACTTAAGGAAAGCGTCATGTTCTAGTGTGTTTTGTTCTAGATCTAGGTGGATCTAGGGAGATCAGTTAGTGTTCACACCTACCGATTTGTCCGATAACGAAATGACACATACCAATCTGTAGCTGATTAGCAAAACTCAGTTTTGCTTCCTATGTTGTATGAGATCCTGATTTTCCCTATTTAAAGAGGAAACCTATGACAGAGACAAATATAAATATTCCTGAAAAAATTCAAGGAACATTTTGATGCATGGAGTAAATTTATAACAACAGAATGATAACTGATTAAAAATTGTGTAATCTTATGATAATCAATAACAAATAACGAAAGAAAACTTAATTTAGAGTATTGATATTATCCATCATTTAACATATGAAATAAACTCAATAATAATTAAATGATTGATTAATCACACATACAAAACGAACGACAAGTTATGGACAACATCTAGATATTTGACAATATGAAACACCATATGATGACAAGCGTAAAGCTAAATCAACCATAATAGTATCTCATAATACATAGGTAATGGAAGAACACAATGGAATAAGCATCACATAGGTCTAAAGCAAACGGTGAATTGCTTTCCCATATCGATTCCCAAAATCACATGTCCATACTGTGGTCCAGCCAAAAGTTGTCTTTACTCCTAAACAACAACCACTATTTAAACTTGTCTTGGATTAACAACCTCTTATCATGCAAGATAGAGGGTAATCCCAGAAAAATAGATTGCTTTACAAAAATAGTATAACAAAGAAACACTCATGTAGGAGTTTGTTTTTCAAAATTAATTACATAAATGTCATAGTTTTATCTACAAAAAGAGAAATTACTAAACTATGTAGTGCATGATCCATGATTACTTCTCCTTGTGAATAACATCATAACTGTTATTTTCCTGGAAATGACAAAACAAAATTGAATTTAGAAAACAATACAAACTAACATTAAGAAATAGACTGGCTACATAATTGTGAGATTCTGTAGCTAGTCTTATATTAACAAAGAAAATCAAAATAAATCTATCTATTTGACTTTTACAACAGAATCAAATCAAAGAAAATCAAAACCATTTTTACCATTTTAAAGATTAGACAATGAAGTGTCTGATAATTCTGAGTTAATGATAACATTGAAATTTGTTGCATTCTTGATAATCACACTACCTGCTTGTTTGGGCCTTTTTCTTGCCCTATCTGCGCATGCCTTCAATTCTTGATTTTCCCTTTCAAGAAGGGAGTTTCGAGTTGTCAAATGTTTTAATTGTGTTTGGAGATATGGTACATCTCTGTAGTAACGTTCAACCCAGTCAAGACAATTATCGCAATGTACAGGTGTTATGACAAGCAGAGGTTGAGTGTACTCTACAATGGGTGCTTTGGTCTTTTCTATAACTTGCTTCAAATCTTGGCTTATACCAGTAAAGTCTTGATTTTTTAGGAACGAAGGTAGTTTAGAAGCAAAATCGTATTGTATAACTTCACTACCGGTTTCATTTCCGAAACACTGGTTATCCACTCTTCTCGAAAAATAAATTCATTGATCTCATCATTGGTCAAGTGATCATCGACCTCGATCACTGAGATCGAGCTCAGATGATCTTGCTGTCGATTTCTCAGACTCCTGGATATTAACCTGCCTGGTCTCTTGTTTACAAAACTCAAATCAGAGTTACCTTGTTTCTTGTTTTTGCTATTTTGCTTAACAATTGGTTTGTTAATAAAACTTTGATTCGAATCAATAGTAGGAGCAGGAGAAACCCTCTCCTTTAATACATCTATTACCTCCTCTAACAATTTTTTGGGCACAAAATTATATTGTGGATTTTTGCCCGAAGGGTTTTGCATAACAACATAGTTTGGTTCAGTGATCGCATGGTCTCCATATGGATTAACACCTTGAATTTTGGTGGTAGGGTTACAGGGGCTAGGGTTTGTATTTAGATGCATAGGTGGTTCTATTGTGTTCTTAGGTAGGGTGAAGTTATTCCTACACATGAAATCTTGCCAGGTATCCCCGGTCTGAGCTAGATGCGATCGCAACAGAATTCGAATACGCCCATGGTGGAAAAGGTTGGATAGAGGGTTTAATCTCTGTTTCTGATAACGCTTAGACATTTTATGCAGGCTCATCAATAGATAGAAAGGCATATTTATCTTGAACCCAAGGAAAATCATCAACAAGCGGATGTGATACAAAAACACTAAGCCATACCTACCCTCACAAGTTATGAATTGTTTAAGAATTAGAAGCAGGTCATGCCATCTAGGTTTTAAGAGAGTAATAGGTGTACCTTTAGGGTAACATTTCGATTTCCTAGAGACCATGAACATACTCCAAGGCACGCCTTCTAGCTTGGTGTTTTTGAACCATTTTTCTCCCTCCTGTGACAGTCTTGTAGCTCGTTCTATAGAATCCTCTATTACCTCAAGTTGTAGATCCCCAATTTTGGCTTTAGATCCATCAAACAACTGAGCAAAAGCCTGTGCAACTGCCAGGTTATAACCCTAGAACTTTTAGATCAAAATGTCCTAGCAATGTGCCTGTAAATCTCTTATGGCATCGTCATGGGTGAGAAGGGATTGAGAGACATTAGGTTCAATTTGAACCATGGGATGCATGGTTGCTATCAATCAGACACAATAAATTCCACGAGAGGGAGGTTTTGTTTTCCAATACACAAACAATAGGGAGAGGTCTGTAAAATCGAAAGAGGCCTGATACCTAAGGACTTGGGAGGATATCATGTTTGGTAATTTGAGCTTTGAGTGACAAAGAACCAGAGGACGCGCAGGCTCGAGAACCATTATGCACAATGACCATTAAACCCAAACCATTATCAACTACCTATTCGAATAATGAATGAGAGTCTTAAATGTGAAGGACAATAGGATGATGTGGAATTGTGTGTACATTAGTCCTATACCAGGGTGATAGGATAGCGATATGACTGGTAAGAAGCATAGAAGCATATAATTTTTAATTCAAGATTCTGCGCAAATAGGCATATCAAATATAAAAGACATATAGTTAATCATAGATATGACCAAGTCATATTTCCCATAGCGAATCAAATTGTGGCAATGGATCAATCAATAAGCTTACAAAATTTAGACTTATAAACATATAGGTCCCCTTGAAGTGTAATCTCTTTAGCAAAATAAAGGAAGAAACCACAAACTAAAAAATGATTATCCAAGCCAAATTTTTTTTTCAATTTCATGCTTGCAGTCATGAAATTAAACAAAACAAATGAAAATTTAAATGAAACACTCTTATAATCAAATAGGCCACTGAATCTCCTCAAAACCAGAGGACATAAATGTTTATAAATGTAAGGAGGAGGTAGCTACATAAAGTTTTTATCCCTTGGTGGTGACTTTTATTTATGTTGGCAACCAACAATTCTGTCAAATTTTATTATGATAAAATTTGACAGAATTGTTGGCTGCCAACATAAATACATACAAAGAGAGAAGAAAAAACTCATATCACCACCATTAGAATATTTTCATAGAGACTTCAAAGACTTCTGCATATGTATTCTATTCAGCTTCAGAAAATTACATTCATGTTCAAACCGCTCAAGCGTTCCCTTGCACTTCTGCCAACTTCTAATACATTTGGAACATCTAATACTTATACAATTCGAGTTCCTTCGGTGTGCAACCTGTTATCCATGATTTTTAGGGATGACTAGAAGATCATCTCTCGAGGCCCACAAGTCCTGGACATGGAGTACTGAGAGAAGGATTGACCTGAGCATGGTCCTGAAGGGCCCATCCTTTTCTTCTTCCATCAACTTTGTCTTGTCAGCAACAACATCCATCACCATTGGCTTGGTCTTGTATCGGAAGAGGTTCTTGCTCCATGACGTAATTGGTCCAGGTATCATGGTATGTGTCACTTTTGATCATTAAAAACTTTAAATATATGCAACTGATTCCTTTTATCTCTAACAATTGCTTGGATCTTACATTATCCCACTTGACCATGCTTGAGAAAATTGACAGGGTGCCCTAGCAAGCCTGTTCCCATAGGTCTTGGTTTTCCACTGGGGGGATTTCTGAAAAGCCATCATCCGCTCCCATCATAGCACCATTGTTTCATCTTATCTCCCGCTCATTTATCCCATTCCCCTTGTCTGGGCACTGGGTTGATCTATTTGTAGGATTGCACCTTATCTCGTGGGAAGAAGGGGCTAAAGGCCCAGAAGGTAAAAGAAGCTGGTATTAGACAAAATCCTAGAAATAAGACCTCGATATGCTTCGCCCAGGGATCCCCAAGAAGGCAATAAAAATCCTCTCAGCAAGAAACAAGAGGGACTCGGAAAATAACAAACAAGACCTAATCAGAGGATAGGGGGTCTCATCATGAGCCAACCTATTAGGTTCATGGGTACCTAACAATATGAAATTGCCACCATCTGGTTACCACGCTAGGGCAACGACCTTTGGTTGCATGGCCAAGGGAAAGGGGGTCTCATCATGAGCCAACCTTCTCATCTCTGTGAAAGTACTTGTGGGTAACACTGTCAGCTCTAGTCACCATGCCAAGGCAGTGTCCTTTGGTTAGCCCTTGAATAAAAATAGAAAGAAGAAGAAAAAGAAAATAAAAGAATAAAGCAAGAAAAGAATAAAGGAAAGAACGAGCTTGGAAAAAATGCATCCATGATAGGTATAGCTCGCCTTCTACAAAGGCACCCATAGATAACATTATGCATCATTGGCACTCATTTCACCCACATGTCTAGACATCCCCTAACCACATCACCTCACTTACATGGCTTGGATGAAATCTTCCTGGGAGCTTTCCTTTTCTTGTGGGTACTAGCCCAATAGGACGTCTTGTATTTTTCTCCAATCTTGTATTGCAGGTTTTTGTAATGTCTTTGAGCTATTGACCGATGTATTAGGGTTTTTATGCATATGTTTAATAATATTGATGATGAGATGTGATTAACATTGCTACGATCCCGGTGACTGATGAGCCCATGGAGGGCATAACTTTTGATGTGTAGGACCATGCCCGGTGGACAGGTACCATTTGGACCGGTACACATGGGGAGATGACCAGTTCAGACCTCCATGGGGCTAAAGATCCCACTAGATGGATGCTGAGACCCCATCAGGGGGTAGAGAAAGGATGGAGATGGATCAGGGCTTTTTCACCAGAGAGGAAGAGGACGTTCTATTAGAGGCACTCCGACAGGACTAGACTTGGGGGTAATGACCCCTTTTCAGTGGAACGCTAGCCTTGGAAGGCTTGGGATGTGTCCATCCTCACCATGACGTCATCCAACTTCATGGATGCTTTTGGAGGCAGAATGGGCAACAGTGGCATGTGTGGCATGTTGGAGAGCCCCCTGGGAGGCTAACATTTTGCTCCTTGGTGTCTCATTTTCCCTAGAAGGGGCTAGCGCCTCCCTTGAAGAGGATTTTACTCTCTTTCCATCTCAATTAGTGTTTTAATTTGACAATTTAATGTAAAAAAAATATTATTTTGACATTATGGCCTTGTCATCCTTTTTATGACCTGAGAAGTAAAATTAGGTCATTGATACATTATATATTGAGGGTTTTGACTCTCATTTTATCATCATCTTTAACTCACCACTTGGTGAGGTATGAAATTTGCGCCCCATTTGGGTTATTGGCTGATTTGAGGAAGGCACACTTGTTGAAGGAAGAGATTTTTGGCATTCTATGGTGTTTTTCTTGAAGGAAGGTGTTACAACTAGGGTTTGCATGATTATTTTCTTGATGATTTGTAAGTATTTTTCTGCAAAACTCCTTGATTGAATGGTTGTAGTTTAATTTCTTACATCTATTTATAAATATTTCTTAATCAAAACCCTAGGGGACAAACACACAAGTAGGTCGTTGTCTCATGTCCCCTGCTAGAAAAACTTTTAACCATTGTAGAAGAAGAAGAGAGCCTAGCCATAACTACACTCCCTTTTCTTCTTCCCTTAAGCTAGCCGTACCTTTTGACTTCAAGAGGAAGAGGACGTCCCAGGCCTATGTTATCTACACCTAGGGCCGTTTTCTTTTAGGGTTTTATGAAAGAGCCTTGCCTTAGCAACTCTCTATGTTATAACCCTAAATTGCACCTCACATGCTTACCAGGCATCAGGCCAACTCATATCCCTTCCTTGCCAAAGCCATGCTGAAAAAACTCTTGAAAATCCTCTTAAAACAAGTGGCACGCACCCTAACCCACTACTGAACGCGTTGGAACGCTTACATGCCTCTTACAACACGAGTTTGAACGCTGGCAGGCCTACTACAGCCCGCGTTTACCTAACAAAGCACAAAAACAGGAAAGTTGTCGACGGGACAAAAAACTATGGGTCAGTTAACTGAAACTCCCAGCCATGCATGGCCGAGTGTTCGTCCAAAACCCTAGCTCCTTCTAGCCTATAAAAGAAGGGGTAGGGGTACTATTTGGAGGAGGAAAAAGATAGCAAAGAAACTCTGGCCAATTTCCGAATCCATTTGTCCCAACCCTTTATCCTTTCCTCAAGCTTAAGGAGAATTAAAGAAAAGCAGTTGGAGGACAAAGAAGAGGAGGAGCCCAGGATCAGGATCGAGGAACGATGGCCAGTCTCTATCATTATTGTAAGTTGATTCATCTTGAGATTAATAAAAGAATACTTTTCCTGTCCCAATGACCGAGTTATATATATTTTATTTGATTTATGCTTAATCTCTAACCCTCAAGTAGAAAAATAGCATGCATGCGTAGTGTTTTGTCTCAATTGCAAGATTGTCTTTTGAAGGAGCATCGCAAGCAAGCGGATAAAGCGCAACGGAGGATCTACATCAAACATCGATAAAAAAGGTTAGTAGGTCTTTTCCATGCTTGTGTGTGAAAAAGAGGTTTGAGTATTGGGGTGATAGGTTGAAAGTGGTTTCTTTAAGGTCATGATATGCGTACAAGTTCAGCCCTAGCTTGTTAGTCCGTAGGGTATTATTTCCCAACAACAGAATTGGCGACTCCGCTGGGGATAGTACTCTTAGGGTTTCCGGATTTAAGTGAGGTTTTTGGGTAGTTTAAAGGAGTAGATTTTCTGTTTCTTTGTTTGTTTGTTTTCTGTTAGATCAGAGCTAACAGGGAACCTAGTTCTTAATACTAGTTTTTCCTTGACTGTTGCTTGACATCTATTCTCGGTACACACAGAGGTACACGCGGCCTGCATAAGGCCTGCACGCGTGTAACCCACACCCTAACCTTCTACAACCCGCGTTTGAACGCTTGTTGTAGAGGTTTCAGTAGCGTGTAAGACTTAGAAAGCTTAAGAGGCAGTCTCCTCTTCCCTGTCAGAATTTCACATTCTCAGGGGGCTTTCTGGATCCTGTCTGGGTCTTTCTGGTTTACAGTCTTGTCTCAGTCTGCTTTATTGTGTCTGTTATTTTTTGCATTTATTTTCTTTTTCTGTTAAAAAAGAAGCATCCAAGCCTTCAAGAGACCCTGGTTGTCAATACCAGTGGCCTCTTCCAGGTCTGGGCTGTCTGTGTTCAGTTTTGTCTTGGATTTTACGCATACACGCGGCCTGTATTAGTTCATCCCACGGGTACCCGCGCTCTGTTATAGCTCAGCACGCGTTTGCACGCGTGCTGTTTCAGTGACAGTCGCAGGCTTGTCAGGTTGTTTTTCATTTAGGGTGGGGCAGTCATCCCCTCTTGTGGTGAGAAGTTTTTACTCTCAGGGGTTTGAGTCTAGGGTTGCATAGTCAGTAGGTTAGGGCCTCTTATCCTTAGCCTATTTTTTTTCTTAGTTAAGGTTTGATAGAAAAGATAATTTTTTTTTTTTTTTTTTTTTTTTNTAAGAAGCGGTGTTTTCTCGATTGCCATTGAGTGTCTTTACTCTGTTTCTTTGCGATCTGCGCTTTAAGCCATAATTTTATTTTGTTTTCTTGGTTTTGTGCTTGTCAACATTTTCCCTTTGTTGCTTCATTTAACACTCAAATAAAAAATATATATATATATATATCTCTTATTCATTTTCTTCTTTCTTTGAAGATTGTGTTGTTGCATCAGTAGCTAGGAAGAAGTCTTTTTTCATAAGTTGTTTTGCAGTGCATTTAGCGCATAAGTAGCTCGCAAATTGAGTGAAATTCCTTTATGTTTGCTGCATGAAATCTTAGAAAATTAAAAAAGAAAAAGAAATATTTCTTGGTGAAAAGTTGCTGGTTTTTGCATTTCTTGTAAAAGTTTTTGTTTCCAAACATTTCTTATTCATTTTGCTTTGAGTCTTTACACACCATTAGTTTCACCTTCATACCTTGTGACGTAAAAAAACCCATTAAAAACAACGCTAATTAAAAACTATTAGACTTTTTGTTTGTAGGGTTCATACACTAGCTCATGACTAGGGCCTTGGAATAGGTTGGAGAGTAAATTCTCCAAGGCCACTCAAACCAAACATTGGAGTCTGTCATAGGGAGTGTAGAAGTCCAATTACGGAAAGTTATCCGTGACCCCCCTCTAACATAGGGGCTAAACACGAGGTCGCGTAAGGAAAGGTAGCGGAGATAACCCCTCCAAAGCTGGACCAAGTGTAGTGGAGAACACATATCGAGGATTTGTTGAGGGATTCCATCGTTTTCATTTTCCACGGAGCTTCGTGGGTCTCGAATCCGTTCGAGGTCCTCAGTTGTCTTCCGAACCATTTGCTCTCGATACCCTTGACAGGTTTCGGGCTTGATACCCTACTCATTGTGGTCTACCCGACTATCGACTGTACTCGCCTGGTGACTGTTCGCGTGCTGGCAAACTAGTTGCCAATCTTTTCTAGGGACATACACAGGTGACGGCGTGTTAAATTTTTAATTAAAATGAAGTACCAAGGCAAGTGTTTCTCTTCCCTAGGCGCCTAAGGGAAGAAATTTCCGAATGTGGGTCTTAGTCAAATTAATTTGTGAGATGCAAATTAAAAGATAACTTTATGATTAAAGTGAGGGTGAGTGAAGAGACACCAAATCTCAGCCACCCATCTGATCTAATCTCAACCGTTAGATTAGAAAACTCCTCACCTTCCCTCATGAGATTGATTAAGGCAAATGGGTGCACCCATTCTTGGATGTTGAAGAAATCTTGGTGAGAGGCCAAGAGGCTTTTTGGTGAGATGCCAAGAGCAAGAGGAAGTTGAAGCAACAACAGTCTTGTTGAGAGAGAAAGAGAGGAGCTGAAGCGTTTTTGTTGAGAGAACAAGAGAGAGCAAGAGAGAGAGGTCGAGCAGAAGAAAAGAGACAACAACAACAATTTCTGGGAGCATTGGCATGCATTCCAAGGTTGCCGAATAGCATTGAGTGGCACATAAATTGAATCTTAGCAGAGTTTTGGCACGAATTTCGTGATAGTCCGTACAACATTAATTGCCGTACAGTTGTACGAATTTCTGGTTCAGAAATTGAGGAGAAAAGCTACAGGAATGTCCAGATAAGTTTGTGTAAATATCTGAAGATGAATATGCTGTAAAAGAATTTCTCAGAAGCTCATAAATAA
>ML785793.1:123984-142916 GCA_009831015.1 Picea engelmannii | reverse complement strand
ATAACTTTATGATTAAAGTGAGGGTGAGTGAAGAGACACCAAATCTCAGCCACCCATCTGATCTAATCTCAACCGTTAGATTAGAAAACTCCTCACCTTCCCTCATGAGGTTGATTAAGGCAAATGGGCACACCCATTCTTGGATGTTGAAGAAATCTTGGTGAGAGGCCAAGAGGATTTTTGGTGAGATGCCAAGAGAAAGAGGAAGTTGAAGCAACAACGGTCTTGTTGAGAGAACAAGAGAGGAGCTGAAGCATTCTTGTTGAGAGAACAAGAGAGAGCAAGAGAGAGAGGTCGAGCAGAAGAAAAGAGACAACAATAGGAATTTATGGGAGCATTGGCATGCATTCCAAGGTTGCCGAATAGCATTGAGTGGCACATAAATTGAATCTTAGCAGAGTTTTGGCACGAATTTCGTGACAGTCCGTACAACATTAATTGTCGTACAGTTGTATGAATTTCTGGTTCAGAAATTGAGGAGCAAAGCTACAGGAATGTCCAGATAAGTTTGTGTAAATATCTGAAGATGAATATGNTGTAAAAGAATTTCTCAGAAGCTCATAAATAATACAAATCCCTCTCTAACTGGTTTTCCCCTTGTGGGTTTTTCCAGGGTCGAAGTTAGACCGAAAATATTTGTGTCTAATATTTTCTGAGTTTTGCATATTGCTGATATTTTATTTCTGCATTGAAAACGATGTTCAAAATCCTCATGTTTCAGTTCTGAAATTTATTTTCTGTTAAGTTTTTTTTATGCTGAAACACCAGGCTGTAGCTTATGATGAAACACCAGGTTGTAGCATAAGCTGAAACACCAGGCTGAGTATATGCTGAAACACTGGGTTGAGTATATGCTGAAACACCAGGCTGTAGTATATGCTGAAACACCAGGCTGTAGTATATGCTGAAACACAGTGCTGAGTCATATGCTGAAACACCGCTGTGAGTATATGCTAAAACACTAGGCTGAGTATATGCTGAAACACCAGGCTGAGTATATGCTGAAACACCAGGCTGTAACATATGCTGAAACAGTGCTGAAATTGAGTTTGGCATTTAAATTTGACTGAAAAATCAGCGAGACTGAAACTGGGTTGGGATTTTGAAAAGTTAACACTACAGGGGTATATCGCGGTACCTAGGACAGACATCGGGCCACACTTTGCAGAGTATACCTGGAGGGTGCTTCCATATTCGAGTTGTACTTGCACCGGTAAGTTGCTCTAGTGTTGGTTGTTGTAACTGTTCTTCAAAATAGTTAGTGATTGCTTGTATTATCTCATAGGGGCTTCTTTTAGTGTGCGTTACTGTTTGTTCGTGTAGAATACCTTAGCGTGTCATGGATCTTCTCACACAATGGAGGATTCAGAGCTCCGCCAGTCACGAAGGCTTCTGGGTCTGCCGCCGGTTATACTGGAGCCACCCCCGCCACCATTGAGGCGGAAGCTAGACCAACAAGGGTCTTTCGAAGAAACCTAGTTACCAACCATTGAGCCCGAACAACTCCCGGAGGAATCGACCGCCAATATTGGTTCGGTTGAAACGTCAACCACTGATACTTGGCCGCAAGTTATTGTGCCAATTCAATTTTACGAATGCCTGTCAGTGCCTCACACAGCTATGGCAACAAACGTTGTTACTCCCTCTAGGAATTCTTCCATTCCCATCACCGTTGCTACCACAGGAGAAGATTCTCCTAACTTTCCCTTGTCGGCGGTCCGGGCCACCATGGTCTCGGCCGCAACTATGTCGCACAGTGGACCGACCCCATCTATCGCGGCGGCCACACCTCCCTTCACACCTAGTGCGACAGGCCCTCCGTTTTCATACGGTATGCCTAGTTTAGGCACAAGTCCTGCACTCACTCACTCCACTTTACAGACTTTGGGTCTGGGGGCAGGGCGCTCTAATGCTCCTCTGCAAGGTCAACATGGGGGCATTCCTGTCCCGTTTAATGCTTTTCCTTACGTTGGAGGTCATATCTCTCCTTCATCCCCTTCGCTTGGTGGTCCGCATCAGCAGTCCACCGGGAAGCCTGCACACACGAGTTCATTTGGAGCCGAGAGTCAAGGAACACCTGCGCAAACTCAGCTGGTAGGTTCATCACTGTTTGTTTGGAACGAGACGTTTGGTAATAACACTTTCGCATCCACTGCTTTCCCATCTGGGGGCACACCCATTTTTGGACAGTCTACTTCGGCACAAGGTACTATTCCTACGCTGGGGGCACATATACCAGGACCTTGGAACTCAGGACAAGGATCCATTCCTTCCTCTGGAATGTCATTCTAGGGTAATTCTTTCCACAGCCAATGGAACCCCAGACAAACTTCTATGCCTCTCCCATAAGGACCGACATGGAGTAATCCTTCCCAAAGTCCGTCAAACACGATGAATGCCCAACATCCTATGTCCTTTATGGGGAATCAACCAATGATGTCTCCACAGATGAAAAACACTTACGCTGGTCAGAGCCATGGTTTCTACCAGAATCCGGGCCAGCAACCAAACTTTTCCTGGCAACCTGGTGCCAGTCAAACTCCAGGACCCTTTTTCCCAGGCTATCAGCAGCAACCCAAATTACCATTCTTGGCGACATTACACTTGCCAGATTTGACATGGTTGTTAAATGATCCTATCTGTCACGATCCGCGTTGGCCTCCTATGCCAACGAAGTTGCCTTGGGACATTCCAAAGTTCGAGGCCAAGCCTAACGAAGATCCAGGTGATCACGTGACCACTTTCCATATTTGGTGTTCATCTAACTCACTAAAAGATGACTCCGTCCAATTGCGATTGTTTCAACGCACTCTTATTGGGAGTGCCGCGAAATGGTACATAGAGCTTGATCGTTCACGATACTCTTCTTTTGGAGAACTGGCGATGGCCTTCCTTAACCATTTCCAGTTACCTGTGAGATACAACGCCGACACAGAGTTGCTAGCCAATTTCGAGCAGACGACAGCGAACCATATCTCTGATCATATCCGAGAGTGGCAACGCCGAACGAGTCGAATCAAAGTACCAGTTCCACCAGCATTCCTGCTTGAGTGGTTCCTTAAGTCTTTAGTACCGCAATTATCCAAAGACGTCGCAACTTCTGGGGTTTTCTCCGAAGAAGATGCCATCATGAGTGCTCAACAGTTTGAGCTTATCTATTCTCAGTCTAGTCTATTGTACAACATCCTGCTGGATGCACCAGGATCGATACTGGATAAAACCAGACAGAGAGCTGAACCACATGCTGACGGTATTGTTGGTTCAGCACAAACCAAGCCCGCTGAGCAATTGAAAAAACAATTGCAACAGTTATCTATACAACACTTAGCGGCCAACCATAATACTGCTTTGGATGCTCCTCCTACCCAAATGTCGGAAGTACACTCCATACAGATGACTAACCCAAAGGCCACTCAACAGCCTGAAGGGAAGAAAAAACAACGCAAGAAGGGTAAGGGGGATAAGAAACCCACTGATAATGCTGGCGAGGGCACCACAGAAAATAGGAAGGTGAGGTATCCGTGCAACTTATGTGCGGAAGACCACCCGAACCATCTATTTCCTCAACTTGCGGAGGCCCATAAGTTTGTCACACAGCAACAACAAGCCGTGTTGACTAATCCCTTTCAGCATGGGCAAAATTTAACTCAAGCCTCTACAAGTGCCGAAGGGGGCAGCCAAGAAACCTGCCGTCCCCCAAATAATTCCTCTTCCGCGAACGTATATATGGTTAGGGGTGATGATTTAATAACGACTAGAGCGCACAACTATAGTAAACCAAGCGCCTCTGAGAAGGGAAAAGAAGCCAAAATCCCATCTCTTCCTCTACAGATTGAGAAGACGTTGGGAGAAATGATGAAACACATTCCAAAATGTGTGTTTAAGAAAGCTTCTCACAATCCAAATGCAAGGGCCGCCCAAAACTACTCTGTGGTGGAAGATTTATCCCAAACCCCTTGTGCTATGTCCGCTTTGGAGGTCCTCCAAAGTTGCCCTGCTTAGAGAAAAGCCTTGTTGGTTGCTTTGGGCTCTATTGAGACCTGTAACCCGGGTACCATCATGACCTGTAACCCGGGTACCATCATGTTAGATACGACTGACTTGAAACCTCGTTTTCCTTACCACGTCACATTTCAGATAGTAGTGGCTCATCCCATGAAAACTTTTACACGGAATATCTTCCGTACGGTGGTCGACGAGGGCRCTTCGACTTGCGTTATGTTGTTAGCATGCTGGAAAGCCATTGGTCAACTTGAGTTGTCTCCATCACCTACTCTCCTCACTGCGTTCGACGGTCGTTCTTTCCGACCACATGGCATCATTCCTTCTTTCCCTGTGCAGTTAGGGGGAAAGACCGTGTGCGTCGAAGTAGAGGTAGTCGATGCCCCCCTCGACTACAATCTCTTGTTAGGTCGTAGTTGGACTTATGCTATGCAAGCAGTGATCACTACAGTTTTCCGAGTCTTATTGTTTCCACATGAAGGTTGGATAGTGACCATTGATCAATTGTCCTTCTCTAGACCTGACCCAGCTTTGGGGGCATCCACGGTTCCCATGATAGATAATTCTCAAGCCGGTGTCATTAACGTAGGAGTTGGTTTGTGCGCATATTTTATGGATACTTTCGATTACCCACCTCCTCATGGCGATGTCAAGTTTATATCGACTCACCACAAGGCTGAGATTTTTCATGTCTCGTCGTTCCGCACGACTTACTTTCAGGATCCGTGGATTCTTCCTTCCCCATCAACCACGATGGATGAGACAGGGCACGCTGGCATTTCCATGCCTTTGTTGGCTGCTGAAGTAGCGTACTCTTTAGTCCAACAAACTTCAACTACTCCTGATCCGACTCCCGCACAAGAGTTGGATCCACTTCTTGAGCCTATCTGGGCTCAGGGGTCTCTTGCTACCACCGATTCATTAGACTTAGTATTGCCTTCTGACGAAGCTGTAATCGAAGCAATGACTAGTCTGGACAAACCTTGGGAATATCTTCATCACAGATCATATTTCCTGCCAGAGTTAAGCCGAATCGAGGCCGGAGAATTCACTATCACCATGACGAGAGATCAACCATGTCCCATTAACCTCTTAGCTACACAGGAAATTTATGCTGAGGGAAATATGTCGACTATTGCTGCCACTATACCTATCAACATCTCCCGAAACCCTGGAGTCGTGGAGAATGTCTTCGTCGGAGCAGATTGCTCCCCCGAAGAGGTTCAGATTTACACAGATCTTTTCAAAGAATTCTGCGACATTTTTGCCTGGTCTTATGAGGAAATGCCAGGCATCGATCCGAAAATAGTTGAACATGAGATCACTACGTATCCTGATGCTAAGCCTGTTCGACAAAATCTTCGTCTAGTTAATCCTAGGAAAGCAGCAGCCATCAAAACCGAGGTTGAGAAATTGCTCAAGGCAGGGTTCATTTACCCAATTCATTTGACTCAGTGGGTGTCAAACCCCGTGTCGGTCGATAAAAAACGAGGCACAATTCGTGTATGTACTGATTTCTGTGATTTAAATAAGGCATGTCCAAAAGATAATTATCCAACCCCATTCATCGATCATATCATTGATGAATGCGCCGATTGTGAAGCCTTTTCATTCATGGATGTTTTTTCAGGATATAATCAAATCCAAATCAAGCCTGAGGACCAACATAAAACGACATTCATTTGTCCGTGGGGTATGTTAGCACTCTGTAATTTGCCTAAGGCTGCTAAGGCAATCATAGAGGTAACCTCGAACCGTTTCGAGTCTTGGATCTAGCCCTCCAAGACTAAGAGAGGGATCTCTCTTTTAGATTTAACTTTGTTTGTAATAGGACTGATGTTAGGCTAGCTATAAAAGCACTGAAAATATAGAGTTTTTGATTTTGAGATGGTTACTTTGGGACAGCAAGGAGAGCCATTGGGAAAATGGGGTCTGCGATTAAAAGTGATTCACATCTCAGATCTGGAAAATACTGTTACGCAGGGCAAGGTAGCAGAAACATTGGATCGATTTAAGTTTTAATGGCATGGATTAGAGGAAGAAATAGGTGGCGAAAAACCAGGCCCAGGAGCAGTTAAGAATCCCTGAACTAGCCTTTAGAAGATAAACATAAAG
This sequence comes from Picea engelmannii, assembly GCA_009831015.1. Classification (NCBI taxonomy): domain Eukaryota; kingdom Viridiplantae; phylum Streptophyta; class Pinopsida; order Pinales; family Pinaceae; genus Picea; species Picea engelmannii. The sequence goes on along the minus strand of ML785793.1, from coordinate 136,799 downwards.
ATCACCACAAGCTGAGAGGCAGAGTATCTGATAATAAATTCTGCCCCTATTACTTTCCTTCTGGTAATAAGAAATGAAAACAAATTGTAAAGAAGATAGGAAATACATCAACAAAGAAGAACACCACCAACATTTCCACACAGGAATCTTGAGAACAGTTTGCACATTTCTGAGTTGATCATCTAAATATTACAATAATATTAACTGGCCATACACAGCCCAAGATCCAACAAAGAAAAATAAAATTACAGGTCTGGACCTCTCACACAGGTCGAGCCTCTCCTATTCAGCCCAGTCGAACCCCCTCTCTTCCCTTTACATCTCTATAAATAAGAAAAACATGCCTCAACCTTTCAAAACTCGGGCCCATAACTCTGTTTTCTGAAAATAGAAAACAATTACACAACTCGACACATGTCAATTCTTTCCTCAAACAAATCGAACAGCCGGCTGAAATGAAAATAGATTTTATATCTACTGCTCGACATCTGGAGTTTGGTGAGGTTTGCTGGCAAATCCACTCTAATGGCATTCAAACGGATAGACGCTGAATTAGTTGAATGTTGGAGGTTGTTTGAAAGCAGCTGCCAGATGGAGGATCGGTGCTATAACCTCCTGCCACCTCCCTGTAACTGAAAACCCTGTCTTCCATCTGTGCAATTGTTACCCAAATATGTGGATCACTGTTGAAAAAGGGTTCCTTGTTTGCCACCTGTTTCAGTCAATGACTAGAGCTGGGATATTTTGCCAACGAGCAGGGATCCTTCCAAATGATACTATGACCCTTGTATAATAAATTTTGTCTGTCGTAGGACTGATGCCTTCAATTTGTAAACCACTTGTGTGCCCTGAGGTGATTTAGGTTGGCAGGGAATCCTCTGTATTAGCATCGACAGGAGGCAACAATTGTGACTCTTGTCCCAGCAATTACATTGATGAAGCTACAAATAGATTATCAGGCTTTCGACTACCAGAGGTAGAAAAATCTTTCAAACTGGCTGCAATAGCAGCCATCAATTATGGATCTTCATAATGTAACGTTTTATGCATGTAGTCAAAAGGTCTGCCAAATGAATTCGGATAGTAACTCTGAACATTCTGGCTCCCCAGGCTAGTAGCTATAGCAGCCCTCAACTGAGAATTTTCATAATTGGAGCTATGAAGTTGTCCCGCCCTTCACCTCAACAGTAGAGAATATATTTGACAGAGACTCTTTTTCTTTTTCATGGGAGGCATTGTGTGTTGTTGCCATGGATTTGGTGATCCTCTGTGCATCATAAAGAGTAAACCATTGCTCAAAATCATTGCTAGTTTCAGAACTAGAGACAGGGCAATCCCTTGGAAACTTGCCTCTCACAAGGAAAATGCTCCAGCCCGCCAAGCTTTGCATTAATTTTCAATATAACATTAGCAATGTAATCAGGCTTGCATTTTTTGAAATAATCTGCCGAGCAACACTGGGTCCAAACACCAAACACTAACTCACATAACCTATTTACAATAGCACAAAGGTGTTCATTATCCTGTTGAGGCGTTATGCAGAGGATAAGCTCGAGAGGGTTACCATTCTCAACCATTTTTCATATAGGTGTTTGAAATTAATCAACTGCTTGCTTTTGTGACAACTCTAAGCTTTAGACGTTGTACTATACCACCTCTCACGTAACCCTTCGACTTTGATGAAATCTTTTTAGTTTTACACTTGCTGTGATCATCCATGTCAGTTATTTCAATTATTTCAACATCTCCAAAATCACACTGTTTATCACGACATTCTGAAGAATCTAGTGATGTCTTTGATGGCACGAGTATATCTCCATGAGAGTTGTTAGCATGAGAAATGCTTGGACCTGAATCCATTTGACAATCTGATCCTGTTGTTGTAATGAAAGAAGAAGTAAGCGCACAAAATCTTCTTGTATCATTGGATGACAAACTGTTTTCTTCCATTGTCACCTCCAGTCTTTCTTCCTGCTAAGACATTCATGATAGTTGTCTTTCCATCACCACTGGCGCCCATCAATGCTGTAAGAACCCAGGTCTGAATGAACCCAGGTCTGAATGACCCTGTAACACGCCTAGTGGTTCCAAACTCAATAATACCTTGAACGTCTTTAGCATAGTGTGGCCCATCAGAGCCAATAGGGTCGGCTGCGTAATGCACTCCACTCGGGCAATGCCAGTAAGATTTGTATTCTCTCTGTAAGGAAGGTGTTGGAAACTGACTGTAACTCTATGCTTCTTTGTGAATCCAAAATCAATTATATAAACCTGACTTGCTCGCCTACCAAGACCCATGAGAAAGTTATCGGGCTTGACATCCCTATGTAGACGCCGAGACACACTGCCAGATTCGTTCGCAGCATTATCACCATCATACTCATCAAACTCCGCTGCCGATCTGAGCCAGAAGAGCAATTGAGGGTATCCGGGTAGTGCCCTTTGGACTAGATGCATGTTGTTGGACACCTGCACAGTAACCTCGGGGCACGATCTCCACAACATATGGCGTATCAGAACCTGGACTTGCACACGTCGACTGGCATCGTCTCGCTAATACTTGACACATCAATTCTGGTTGACACCTGGGCGTAGGGTTGAAAAGCTGTGTTTTATATATTTTTTAATTTCCTGCGAGCGATATCCCACATCCACGCCTTGAACTGAACTTTAGGTAATTATATTAACCAACAGTTATAGATTGTGTCAATGAAATGAGCCTGAGGCTTGGGCTTTGGGGTTTGGTGTTGGCGCTGCGCGCGCTTGTGTGTTTGCTGTTGGTTTGGTGCTAACTCTTGGTGTTGAATGCGTGGAGATTGGCCCTCGGTCAATATAAAATTTTGGACAATAATTTTTTAACTTTTGCATAAAAATTCTATATAAAGGCCGAGGGGGGCCACATTTTGCTCAATTCACCAAAATAAGTTATAAAAACCCAATTTTGGTGAGTAAACCCAACCTTATATTTGACCCACCAAAGTAAAAAATTTCACCATTCAAACCACTTCACAAATTTTTGCCAAAAATGCACCGGAACTTGCTTTGAAACTTGCGCACAAGAACTCATTGTATGCTAGGTCAGTGTCGGGCGCTTTCCGCCGCCATCGCCATGCGTAGTGAGCGAAAACATATGCCTGAAAATAAATAACTAATATTCAGAATACTGATCCCCTATTATATAGGGTTCTAACATAGGCTCCACCTGGGGAAGATAGCTCCGAAGGAGGTGTCTAGAATCCATGAACTCTGAATTCCGCCGACCAGCTGATCATTGGGCTGCCCCCAAACTGTAAACTGAAAATAAAGCCATGAAAAGACGAAAAAGAAAAGATGCTCATTCTGATGAGCTTATTGGCACATTCCTACCTACCCTAATCTAACAATTACTGCTTCAATCAAGTAATGAAAAAGTGCCAATGAAGCCAACCCAACAGTTGATCCCATGATTGGGTTTCCTCATCATGCTTGATGAAAATCAGGGCTGAAACATGTACTGGCAGCTGATGACGTGTTTGGTCGTTATGGAGAAAACATGTTTGAACATTTACACTAAAAAAAGGCTCCATGTAATTTGCAACCGGGTCAATAAATAAATGATCTATTTGTTGATTCTCTGGGTATTCCTTTAGCACTTTAACATGGACAAGTTTCCCATCCGTGTCCTCAATATCAGACCATGACTGCAACTGTTCAACTTCAGACTTATGCTTGCCAACAAAAGGTTCGTCAATCAGAAAATCGAAAGAGGACACAATATCTTTTGGTTTGGGAGATGTGATTTGCTCATAAGACTGAATCAGAGTATTCAAAGGCTCAATATCTTTGGCAAGTCTTTCAGCAACTAGATCGAGAACACATATTTTACTTTTATAAGAACATTTTTTCGATTTACAACACCGAATCACAGCTGCTAACCAAAATTCATCAAATTGAAAATCTGCTAAATCATCCCTGAGATCTTTGACAGCTTCACAATATATAGGATTGTCCACATACCTTGTCATCTTGAAGTATCATCAAGGCTTTGAAATCTGGATTCTTCAGCAGTAGAGTCGCTTGTGAACTTTGAAGACCGGGATATTGAACAATGGAGTCGCCAGGTGAATGGTACAACCTTCTTGTGTTTGGCTTCTGTTCACCATCAGAAGTCAAATCTGAACTTGAAGTGCAGATATGGAGAAATACCCAGTGGAGTCGCCAAAAATGTTAGCACTCTATAATTTGCCTAAGGTTGCTGAGGCAATCACAGAGGTAACTTCGAACCGCTTCGAGTCTTGGATCTAGCCCTCCAAGACTCAAAGAGGGATCTCTCTTTTAGATTTAACTTTGTTTGTAATAGGAATGATGTTAGGCTAGCTATAAAAGCACTGAAAATATACAGTTTTTGATTTTGAGATGGTTACTTTGGGACAACAAGGAGAGCCATTGGGCAAATGGGGTCTGCGATTAAAAGTGATTCACATCTCAGATCTGGACAAGACTGTTATGCAGGGAAAGGTAGCAGAAACATTGGATCGATTTAAGTTTTAATGGCGTGGATTAGAGGAAGAAATAGGTGGGGAAAAACCAGGCCCAGGAGCAGTTAAGAATCCCTGAACTAGCCTTTAGAAGATAAACATAAAGATCACCACAAACTGAGAGGCAGAGTATCTGATAATAAATTCTGCCCCTATTACTTTCCTTCTGGTAATAAGAAATGAAAACAAATTGTAAAGAAGACATGAAATACATCAACAAAGAAGAACACCACCAACATTTCCACACAGGAATCTTGAGAACAGTTTGCACATTTCTGAGTTGATCATCTAAATATTACAATAATATTAACTGGCCATACACAACCCAAGCTCCAGCAAAGAAAAAGAAAATTAAAGGTCTGGACCTCTCACACAGGTCGAGCCTCTCCTATTCAGCCCAGTTGAACCCCCTCTCTGCCCTTTACAACTCTATAAATAAGAAAAACATGCCTCAGCCTTTCAAGACTCGGGCCCATAACTCTGTTTTCTGAAAATAGAAAATAGTTACACAACTCGACACATGTCAATTCTTTCCTCAAACAAATCGAACAACCGGCTAAAATGAAAATAGATTTGATATCTACTGCTCGACATCTGGAGTTTGGTGAGGTTTTCTGGCAAATCCACTCTAATGGCATTCAAACGGATAGACGCTGAATTAGTTGAATGTTGGAGGTTGTTTGAAAGCAGCTACCAGATGGAGGATCGGTGCTATAACCTCCTGCCACCTCCCTGTAACCGAAAACCATGTCTGCCATCTGTGCAATTGTTACCCAAATATGTTGATCACTGTTGAAAAAGGGTTCCTTATTTGCCACCTGTTTCAGTCAATGAATAGAGCTGGGAGACATGCCAGCACAAGCTAATGAAATCATAAGGTTCTTGAATTCCAAGACCAGGGAAGAACTAGAAGAATTGAAGATTGAGGACAGGACATAAACTATATTGGAGGTGAAACGAGTTCTGACCAAAAGATGTCTCATGCTTCAACTCGAGGAAAAGATGCAAGTCATGGATCAAGGAGTGCAAAATTTTTTCCATAAGATAGACACTCTTCAAAGGAAGGGTCTGCCTGGCCTGAAGGTCATTAATGACAAATTAATGACACTCCCGGATTACAAGAAAAGGTTGACTGAAGTGTCTAAGGACAATTCCAAGTTTGCAGGTATACATGGAAGCATCACATGAAGGGCATTCATGGATGCCCTGCAGTTGGATATTAGTATCCAACATGAGATTAAACACATATTCATCATCAAGCCTACATTTGCTAAATATATAGACATGGATGAATTATATCGGAGACTGCTTAAAGTCACAGTGCCAAGTCATATCAGATGGGAAGAACTGTGTGATCTACTAGATTAGCAGATGAACTGTCACAATCCAGTCACCTGTCCAGTCAGAAGAGGTTGCGAAGGCATCTCGCCAATGGCCTACCCCAAAGGTTCCGCAAACAGTTGTATCGAGTCATCAAACAGTTTTGATTAGTTAAGTTAGTTAGACTAAAAATAGCATGAGCACGTCCTGATCAGTTATGACATGAACGTTTGTATTTTGTATTATAAATACTTCATTTTCCGGAGTATTGAGGGTTGTCGATTCACACACCCTATCGCTATCAAACTGTATCATTTTTTAGGAGATCCTCCATTAATAAAGAAGAGGCATTTTACAGGATTCTTGCGTATGTTCACTGGTGATGTGATTTCTTAAGTCAAATGTTTTTCTTTCTCTGTAATCATTTTGTTTTCTGGTACTAATCTTGATGAATAACGTTAAGTTGTAGGATTTATCTTGGATACCCTGTTTCCGATTCTAGGGATTTTAATGTTTATCTTCTAATACCTTCAATTAAGAAATTCTTAACTGCTTGTTAGTTGAAGTTATTTTTCTCATATTTTCCTCTCTCCATCATTTTAATTACTAAAAGATCCAGTGAATGTATTATCTCGCCTTGTGAAATTCTTTCTCGACATTTTTGGTTGTATCTGTTTATTTGATTAATCACAGACCCCATAGCCCAATGGATGTGTAGATCGTCTCAACCAATTTATAAACCATTTTTACAACAAAAATACCCGTGCCTTTACCTAGCCTAATATCTAAGCTAAAAGCAAAGCTAAATCATACAGAGAGATCCCTCTCTGAAGCTGGAAGGGCTAGATCCCAGCTTTAAAAGCGGTTGGTTAAGGTTACCTTTGTAAGTTTCTTATTTTTCAACCTCTTGGAAATTTACAGAGTGCTAACATGGTACATTCGCCTATCGTAAGATGCCTTTTGGTCTCAAGAATGCTAGAGCCACTTTCCATCAGGCCATGTCTTTTGCATTTCACGACCTCAAACATATAGTCGAGGCCTATCTAGATGATTTAGCATCACTCTCTCGCAAGCGAAAGTATCATCCTATGCACGTCCGACTAATCTTCGAACATTGTCGCTACTTCAGGATTCGCTTGAATCCCAACAAGTGCAGTTTTTGCGTCACGTTAGGATGTTTGTTAGGTTTCATTGTTTCAACAACAGGGATCATGGTCGATCCTCTTAAGGTGGAGGCAATAATCCAGTTGCCCCCCCCCACACACAATCTTATAACTTCAAAGTCTTCAAGGCAAGGCGAACTTCTTACGACGCTTCATCGCCAACTATGCCGAAATCAGCAAGGGATTTATGCGTTTACTAAAGAAAGATGTTCCCTTTTTCTGGGACGAAGCTGCTCAACGCTCTTTCGACGCATTAAAACACACCCTTACTACCGCACCTCTGCTACGGCCACCTAATCATAACAAAGACTTCTTATTATATCTGGTTGCCGTAGAGTCAACCATAGGCATGGTTTTAGTTCAGGAGGATGATTTGTTTTCCGAATACATGATCTATTACCTGAGTCGAGGCCTCGTAGGACCGGAACTTAATTATACCCATCTCGACAAACTTGTGTTGGCAGCAGTTCATGCTGTTCAACGGTTCCGTCACTATGTTCTGTTTCGCAAGACCACCGTCGTTGCCATCGTGAATCCATTCCAGTACATGTTGACACGACGAGTTATCGACGGAAAAATCAGTAGATGGATGGTAATCCTCCAATAATTTGACTTAGACTTCGTTTCAGCCAAGTCCAAAAAGTCACTGGTCTTCGCAGAACTTATCTCGGAGCTTTCGGTTGAGTCAGGTGACGTTGTGCCTGAGGAATCGCCTATCCGGGGGGATATGTTTTTGATTGAATCTTCAAACCCCTGGTACGGAGATATACTGATCTATCTCTAGACTTTGAAGTGCCCCACCTCTGCTTCTCGTGACGAGCGTCGACGAATATGCCATCAGGCTAAGAATTATCTCATACTCAATGATACGTTGTATCTTAGAGGTGTAGACTACATCTTGTGCTGATGTCTCACTCATGAGGAGGCCGTCATAGTGCTCAACGATTGTCATACAGGAGCCTGTGGTGGTCACTTTTCTGGGTTGGCAACAACCCAGAAGATTTTACGCGCAGGTTACTTTTGGCCCACACTTATGAAAGATTGTATCGAGTCGGTCAAGAAGTGCCATCCGTGCCAAATCTTCTCACGGAAGATGAGGGTACATCCAGCTCCTATGTTTCATGTCATCACAGTTGGTCCCTTCACTAAGTGGGGGATTCATTACACTACATGAAACCCCCCGTCAGCAAGGGGGCACCGGTATATCATCGTAGCTGTCGATTACTTCACTAAGTGGGTCGAAGCTATGCCAACGTTTAAAGATGATGGAGAGACTGCAACTCTCTTCTTATTTAACCAAATTATAGCACGGTTTGACGTTCCGAGAGAGATTGTCACTGACCATGGTAGTCACTTTCAGAACCAAATGATGTCCGAGTTAACATCAAAGCTTGGGTTACGAAAAGAACATTCCTCACCTTACTATCCCCAAGCCAATGGGCAGGTGGAAGTTGTTAACAAAACTCTCAAGATGATGCTACAGCGAACTATCAACTCAGCCAAGTCAAATTGGCATTTGATGTTATACTCGACATTATGGGCTTACCAAACCTCAGTTAAGACTGCAACCGGTTTCTCACCTTTCCAACTCATTTACGGGCTGGAGGCAGTCTTTCCCATCGAATGTCAAATTCCATCTCTGAAATTGGCAGTACAGTTATTGCCAGACACTTCTCCACTTGAAGAACGGTTAGTACACCTAGAGCAGCTTGATGAACAACGTCGCGATGTGACCCTGGCCAACGAAGCTCATAAGCATAAGGTCAAGTGTCAATATGATAGGTCCATTCGTCCTCGGGTTTTTTCTGAGGGCGACCTTGTCCTGGTTTACGACCAAGATAAGGACCCCCTGGGGGCAGGAAAGTTTAAACCCATGTGGTTCGAACCCTTCATTATTAAGGAGGTTTTAAAAAAGGGCGCTTATCGTCTGGTCGATTTTGAAGGGAATGCTTTGGCGGAGCCTAGAAATGGTCTCTACCTCAAGAAGTATTACTCATAGCATGGTCACTGTGGGTAACTTTTTGTAACATTTGTATAGTCTTTGTACTATTATTTTTTTACGTTTCTTTTAAAACGTGTTATGGACGTGTCATTGATGTTATCTTTCGTCATTATGGCAGATGTCAAGTGAATCTAAGGTGTTCGTTGGGTATGCTGATGGTGCTAGTCGACACACACAGAGGCTTGCCTCCGCAGCTTGGGTGATCTTTACACCACAGGGTCAGTTGTTATCTTTCAGAGGTATATGCTTAGGTGACACCACAAACAATGTTGCTGAGTATAGTGCAGTTATTGAGTTGCTTCATGACACTTTTTCATTGGGTATCTCTCGTCTCCGGGTCTATCTAGATGCTCAACTGGTTGTGTCGCAGCTAAACAGAATATACCGCGTGCACGACTCTACTTTACACTGACGATTCCTTAGGGTACGTCTCTTGGAATGCAACTTTGATTATATTACATATTTTCATGTTCCTAGGAGTCTAAATCAAATCATAGATACTCTAGCTAATCACATTTTAGATTGGCATCTCGCTCACATATAAAAAGATCATGATCATACACATGTAAATACAAATTTGTACACATAATCCATAAGACACAAAAAATAAATAAAAACCATATATAAACATCATAAAATCCTCAGAGTACATAGATGGGCGCAAGCGCCTAAAAAATGGGAACCATAAACGAGTCACTGGGCTTATGCCCTCAAAACATATATACATATCGGTGCTCGTGGCACATAAAATTCTGAAGTCTGTTCAGGGCCTATGGGCCCTGTTATAATCATATACAGCTTGGCCCAAACGCCTAAACAATTGGACCCATGTCCGAGGTACCCCCACAATATGAGTCTGCAAGGAGGGCGGCAAGTCCTCTATCTCTGCCATGGGAACTGTGCGAGTGAGCGCAGTAAAGTTCTACTCAATTCGCCTCAAGACCCTCTCGGCCTCTCCTGCTGGGAGGTTCCCTGCTACTGCTGCTCCTCCAGCGGCGGCAGCTGTGGCTTCCGGCCGTGGGTGACGCTTGTTCTGTGCATAATTGGCAGGTCGCACGGGTCCCACATCTGCATGCAACAAAAGTTCACTCGTCAAAAAACTCTGGTATACAAAAAACATGATATATATATCAAAAAAGACAAAAAAATTACATATGAAAACAAAAAAACTGTATAGGTGGAGACTTACCCATCTCCTCTTGCTCCTCACTAGGAGGCACTGGTATCGCTGGATCTCTGGAGAAGTCGATCCCCGCATATGGGTAATCCTCAATAGCTGGGATCTGCCATGACAACCAGGCAAAAAAGTTGTCATTGAAGGCCTCTACGGTCCTTCCACCACCATGTTGCGGAAGCAACGCTGCCCATCTGCATACTGCGGGGAAAGTAGCTAGATGTCCTCGTACTATCAGCCGAGGACTAAAACATGGAACTCTCTCAAAGAAAAATGAACACAGGATGGTCCCAAACCCGAAGTTCCTTTGTGTCCACTGTCTGCAAGCTGTCAACTGACCTGTCATGCTCGCTAGTAGTGTGGTACTCCAATAAAAAATTTGCGCATTCATGCACTGGATTGCACATTTCATCTGTGCACGCGAAGCCTGATGCACGGTTGCGGAGCCGGTAATCCGCCCAATGAGCGATAAAATAGTCTAAAGGGCGAGGCTGGTAATCTTTCTCACAGGTACCAAGGAAGATCTGTGATCAGTACCAGCCTCACAATACTCCTCTATCAGCTCCGAGACATTGCTCGGCCCCGCAGGAAAAGTCTGAAAGTTGACTGGTTCCCCTCTCCTCGAGAGGCCAGTCAAAAAATAAATATCCTCGATGGTGGGCACCAAGGATTGCCCCTCTATCATGAAAGCCTCTGCATCGGGGTACCAATAGTCAACCAAGGCATTCAACAGCCTTGGTTGCGCGTGCATAAACGGACACAAAAATAATTTCACTAACCCACACTGCGTCAGTACGGCCGTAATGTTCGGATCTGCGGCCACTAACTCATTGGCGGCCTCGTGCTCCCTCTCCCTCCACTGGACATACATCCTGCCAACACAACAAAGCAAAAAGGAGGGGATCAATACTTGTTTACACCAAATTTTCCATCACGTGGGGGGTACCTGCGGCCTGTAGAGGCGACAGTCGCGGGTACCCGCGGGCTGTCCTTAGACAACCCGTGTTTTACTAGGGACGACCTCTTTGAGGTCCACGACCACCCCAAAAAAAAACTTGAATGCAATAAATGAAGTATTGAATTGCAAGATAAGGGAGTTTGTACTTACTTGGTCCAATCAGAAGTCTGTTTCGTCCACTGTAGCTCCCGGAATCACGATCTTTGGCAAAGGGGGTCTTTTGGCTCTAGAGTCAATTTCCAAATCAACAATGGTGATAATGAGCTGCCAGCTTCTATTTATAGATTTTTTGGCCTCTTTTTGTCACTTTTTTGGGCCCCTTTATCAGTTTCTTTATACCAAAAACCATTTTGAGTGGTTCAAGAGTTATATGGGAGGGATTTGATCAGGAATTGGGACAATTTTCATTGAGTTTCAAAAAATAAAAATAAAATATATTGACGGTCTATAATTTTTTTTTTTTCAAAAATCAACTTGAGCATATAGGGTAGGATTTCATCCCGACTGTTGCATCTCGTTGTCTTTTGTTCTTATGATATAGGATTGATCCCATCCGGTTGTGGCACAAAACCGTCATATCTTCTCTAGAAGTGTCGCAACTTGGTGGTAGAGCTTACCAAAACATGGATGCCCTAGGTAGGTCCTGGTCGCATTATGGTGTCCATGTCGTTTCTAAACAACACTGTAGGCTCGGGAGTCCGTGTAGTCTTTCCTGAATACGAGTTTGAGCCTCATTCGCATGGGTCTTTTTAACTCTTTGTCTTACCCTCCGGACTCCCAAAACATAACGGGTCTCCTTTTAAGACCTTTTCAGACCCTCTAAACATGAAAAGATTGTCGAGCGATCTTGTGACCCTTCACGCTCATTAAACTGAAATTTGAATTCACGTCTGTCCGGCGGTAGTTTACCCCTTTTTTGGTCCGGATGGTCAACTGTACGAAAAAAGGAATACTCTATTGAATGTCCATTCTTTAGAAGAGTATCCTCAGGTAAGATTTTATTCCTTTTTCGGGCCTGAGGGACTAAATTTACGAAAAAGAAACCCCCCCGGAGTCCATAGTTAAGCTCTTTTCAGACTCCCTAAAATTGAAAAGATTGCCGAGTGACCTTATTCTTTCACACTCGTTAAAATGGTCCAGAAGAATATTCCTGACGGAGTCCATAGTTAAGATTTTTCCAGACTCCTTAAAATTGAAAAAATAGCCGAGTGATCTTGTCCTTATCACACTCGTTAAAATGGTTTTGAATTGATGTCTAATCGGTGCTAGTTTACCCCTTTTTCGAACCGACTAGACTATTGTCGAAAAAGGTACCCCAATGGAGTTTCCTTTTATGTTTTTTCAGACTCTCTAAATATGAAAAATCACCGAGCTTCCCTTCTTTGGGCTCTTTAAACTTACATCGAAGGACGTTACCATTATGTGTTCTATCAACCGCATTTGCATCCTTTACCCTTCAGCCTAGTAACAGTTTGCCTTTGTGTCTTAACACCTTTGGCCACTGGAGGATTTTTCCCGAGTATCATTTCCTTAGAACGTCAGTCTTGTCCTTGTGCCTTGAACTTGTATGTTTGTTGTACTCGTTCCTCCATTGTAACGTAATATTCCTTTATTCTTTTTTCAAAATCAACAAAAATAACAAAAAAATCAAATATACCCCAAAAAGAGGATGGGAAAGGTA
>ML785793.1:76638-121927 GCA_009831015.1 Picea engelmannii | reverse complement strand
ATATCGTTCCAGTATTTATTGACAAGTGACATATTTATCATTGCCATTTTGCAAACATTGATTTCGTCAATATTTACTGTCAAATTGCTTACATTGAATATCAGATAGTCATTGATTTATGAGGTATTAACCAAGATTGCACGTATTAGTTTCCTTGTTGTGTTGTCTCAAGCATGTGCTCTTCTTTTCTTTGGTTATAATCTATTATTGGCTGTTCAACTGGGACTATCTGATTGGCGGTAATATGTGAAGGGGAGATTCGTATTTGTGCTGTTAGCCTTTTCCCTTTCAAAACCCCAGGTTACCGGGGACGTCTCCCCTGGGCCTAGCCTCCCTAAATATAAAGAACCTCCCCATTGTGGTGACATTGGGTGGGAAAGATTCTTGTTTCGCTAATTTGACCTACTACTCCTTATCCTTTCTTGTATCTACAAACTGTGCGATAACATTTTGGTGCCGTTGCTAGGGAACACTGAGTCAATTCTCCCCAAACGAAAAATCTTTTCGGTAAGCCTTGCCTCTAAAGTTTTATCTAACAAGCTTACCTGGCGATTCCACTAGGGTGTTTTCCCTTATATTTTGATAGTTTCAAGAAAACTATCTGGCGACTCCACTGATGATGAAGCCAACTATGACTTCACAATGGGATCCAGGGAACTACAAACCTTTGTACATGAGTAAAATACCTGGATATCCCAGAAAAAATGCCCCCCTTTTATAAAAATTGGCTCCCTAGATTCGCTGGCATCGATGGAGAAACTCCCGATTATCACATGAGAAAATTTTGGGCTTTCTTTGAATACTGCCTTGTTAGTGATGAGGCTAAAGATTTGGTGATGAAACTCTTCTCTGCCTCTCTGCATGGAGAGGCTAGAAGATGGTATGATAATCTTCCAGCTGCCAGCATCACATCTATGGACCATTTTGAAGAAATCTTCCTTGCAAGGTGGGTTATGAAATTGGAAGATATACAATCATTGCTAAGAGGTCTTGAAAGCATAAAATAGATAGAGGATGAGACCATAAGAGATTTCGGTTTTAGATTTCAGAGGTTATTGTACCACATTCCTGAGAGCTATCGCCCTAAAGGAAAGTTTCCCATCTATCTCTATACCAATGGAATTCTGGGGCATTTGAGCTTCCTCCTAAATAAAAAGGGTCCAAAAACACTTGCAAAAGATTACAACATGGCCATTCAAATCGAGAAAATTCTCTCCTTATCCAGAACCAATGACCATACCATGGACACTCTCAGCTTGATTAAACTAGTTTCCCTTGAAACCTTTGCTGAAGATCCACAAGAGAGAAGGGAACAAGTTTTGGACCAACAAAATGAGGACGTGATTAAGGAGAAAAAACCTAAGCAAGATGATGAAGTACCAACCCGTGCTCCTCCCTCTAATGAGGTCATCCAAGAACTTGTTTCTCCTGCACAACAAAGCGAAGATGAGGTTAGTTTCTTTCCACTTCAGGATTCCGATGACACCCTATTCCTTGAAAATGAAAGAGAAACAAAATCTTTGAACAAAATGGATATTCCTTGCTGTGCAATCGAAGACAAAGAAGCAATCCATGAAGATGAAACAATAACACATGCTGAAAACACCAAATTCCTCGAAGCCCCTGCACAAGAAGAAACAATAAGTTTCCCTCCTCCCCTAGTTTTTGATGATTCTTTACTTTATGATGAAGGAAATGAGGAGGAGGAGAATGAATTTTCAAATGTTTCAAACCCTGCATGTTATGACACAAATAGTGACATTGTTGATAACATTGATGAGTTCATACATGTTGGGAGACGTAGGTGGGATGTAGTTGGTTTTGACCAGCGGCAACAAGGAGATGATATTTTTACCCGAACTTTTCAAAAAACCAAGGATGACCTAGTACCTTGTTTTCCTGATGATTTTCAGTCTTACCTTGAGATTTTTTATGAGTACCCTTTTGAGCACTTGGATTCTCTCCATGAAAATGATTACCAACCACCACTGTGCTTGGATTTTGATACAAGTAAGAACATCGTTTGCCTAAAGAAGGATTATCATGACTTCCAACTCCAGCCACCTGTTATTACTTTACCTTTCTTTTCCATTAAAGGTGTAGTTGGTAAATATATCTTTTATATAGAGTTTCCTCTCAGGCAAACCCTAGAGTCCAAGGGTTGGTTAAATATTACAAGATTAAGTGTATCTTCTCAGTTTTTCAATTATCCCTTGAGAATTTGCCAGTTGTCTAATACAACTTTGTCAATCCCTTCCTAGACTTCACAGTATGAGAACGTCTTAGGTAGCCAATATGCCGACCTTTTGAGTCAGTGTTCTGAAACTTGGACTTTTCTTGACCATTTCCTGAAGTAGATTGAGTACTTTCTTTGGAGATGGACTTGGCAGGATTTTGTCCCTCCCACCCGCTTCCATGAGTTAGAATTTGAGATTTCCGATGATATAATATACATTCTAACTCATGACATGTTTGTGCTTGATTTATCACTATTTTGGTTTATGATGAAGCACAAAGGCAGGTATCGTGGGATATTGCTGGATTGGATACACTGGTCGTTTGACTACATTGAACTGTAAATTCTAACCTTGTACAATATCTACTGCAAATTGATATTCAGAAAAGAACAGAAAAGATACCATGGCAAATATAAACATTACACAAATATTTTTCACCTGGAAACCCAAACCGGGAAAACCAACATATATTATATTCATACATTGTATTACATTGTTTACAATACAATATACATATAGGAGCCAGCAGCATCCAAAACCCTAACCCAATGACCTGGATTAGTCCAAAACCCTAATTCCTTAATCAGAAATAGAAAACCATCGGCAAAAAACCATGTGCCGAAAAAACCACCTAAATATCATGTGGTCCCGGAAATATGTCGTCCCGGTGCGAATTTTTTTTTCGGGGGCGCAGCCCCAACCCCCGCGCGGGGGGATCTGCCCCCCTACACCCCCCGAGGGGGGGCATAGCACCCCCCCCTCTAACCCCCCTACGCGCCCGGTGTAGACGCTCAGACAATACTACTCGTGCAAAGAATATAACACATACCCAACACGAACATCCAGCCAACAGGTAAGAAAAGCTCGGTACTTTGATTTACATTTGTATATTGATTGTTTTACTTCAGTATATATATATATATATATATATATGTGTGTGTGTGTGTGTGTGTGTGTGTGTGTGTGTGTGTGTGTGTGTGTGTGTGTCTGCTGGGTGGCATTACCACCCCAACTTTGTTACTGATACCCCTATCGAGATTGAGCAGGTCTGGAGGTTAGGCCAGACATGCTGAGGTTCTCATGCGCTCTACGGTGAGCATGTGTCCCTGAGTTGGAGCCAGATGTTATCCCTGGTTTTTAGGGATAACTAGGAGATCATGTCTCGAGGCCCACAGGTCCTAGACATGGAGTACCGAGAGCAGGATTGACCTGAGCATGGCCCTGGAGGGCCCATCCTTTTCTTCTTCCATCATCTTTGTCTTGTCAGCAACAACATCCATCACCATTGGCTTGGTCTTGTATCGGAAGAGGTTCTTCCTCCATGAGGTAATTGGTCCAGGTATCATGGTATGTGTCACTTTTGATCATTAAAACCTTTAAATATATGCATCTGATTCCTTTTATCTCTAACAAATTCTTGGATCTTACATTAGCCCACTTCACCATGCTTGGGGAAATTGACAGGGTGCCCTAGTAAGCCTGTGCCCATAGGTATTGGTTTGCCACTGGGGCGATTTATGAAAAGCCATCATTCGCTCCCATCATAGCACCACTGTTTCATCTTATATCCCTCTCATTTATCCCATTCCCTTTGTCCGGGCATTGGGTTGACCTATTTGTAGGATTGCACCTTATCTCATGGGAAGAAGGGGCTAAAGGCCCAGAAGGTAAAAGAAGCTGGTAAAAGACAAAAGCCTAGAAATAAAACCTCGAGATGCTTCGCCCAGGGATCCCTAAGAAGGCAATAAAAACCCTCTCAGCAAAAAACAAGAGGGACCCAAAAAATAACAAACAAGACCTAGTTAGAGGATAGGGGGTCTCATCATGAGCCAACCTATTAGGTTCATGGGTACCTAACAGTATGACATTGCCACCATCTAGTTACCATGCCAGGGCAATGACCTTTGGTTGCATGGCCAAGGGAAAGGGGGTCTCATCATGAGCCAACCTTCTCATCTCTATGAAAGTACTTGTGGGTAATACTGTTCGCTCTGGTCACCATGCCAAGGCAGTGTCCTCTAGTTAGCCCTTGAATAAAAATAAAAAGAATAAGAATAAGAAAATAAAATAATAAAGCAAGAAAAGAATAAAGGCAAGAACGAGCTTGGAAAAAATGCATCCATGATAGGTATAGCTCGCCTTCTACAAAGACACCCACATATAACATTATGCATCCTTGGCCCTCACTGCACCCACATGTCTGGACATCCCCTAGCCACATCACCTCACTTACATGGCTTGGATGAAATATTCCTGGGAACTTTCCTTTTCTTGTGGACACTAGCCCAATAGGACGTCTTGTCTTTTTCTCCAATCTTGTATTGCAGGTTTTTGTAATGTCTTTGAGATATTGACTGATGTATTAGGGTTTTTATGCATATGTTTAATAATATTGATGATGAGATGTGATTAACATTGCTATGATCTCGGTGACTGATGAGCCCATGGAGGGCGTAGCTTTTGATGTGCAGGACCATGCCCGACGTACATGTACCATTTGGACCAGTACACATGGAGAGATGACCAGTTCATACCTCCATGCGGCTGAAGAGCCCACTAGATGGATGTTGAGACCCCATCAGGGGGTAGAGACAAGATGGAGATGGATTAGGGATTTTGCACCAGAGAGGAAGAGGACGTTCCATCAAAGGCACTCCGACAGGACTAGACCTGGGGGGAATGACCCCTTTTCAGTGGAACGCCAGCCTTGGAAGGATTGGGACGTCTCCATCTTCACCATGACGTCATCCAACTTCATGGATTCTTTTGGAGGCATACTGGGAAATAGTGGCACGTGTGGCATGTTGGAGAGGCCCCTGGGGGGCTAATGTTTTGCTCCTTGGTGTCTCATTTACTCTAGAAGGGTCTAGCGCCTCCCTTGAAGGGGATTTTACTCTCTTTGCAACTCAATTAGGGTTTTATTTTGACAATTTAATGTAAAAACAATATTATTTTGACATTATGGCCTTGTCGACCTTTTTATGACTTGAAAAGTAAAATTAGGTCATTGATACATTATATATTGAGGGTTTTGACTCTCATTTTATCATCATCTTTTACTCACCACTTGGTGAGGTCTGAAATTTGCACCCCATTTGGGTTATTGACTGATTTGAGGAAGGCACACTTGTTGAAGGAAGAGATTTTTGGCATTCTATGGTGTTTTTCTTGAAGGAAGGTGTTACAACTAGGGTTTGCATGATTATTTTCTTGATGATTTGTAAGTATTTTTCTTCAAAACTTCTTGATTGAATGGTTGTAGTTTAATTTCTTGCATCTATTTATAAATATTGTTGAATCAAAACCCTAGGGGACAAACGTACAAGTAGGTCGTTGTCTCATGTCCCCTGATAGAAAAAATTTTAGCCATTGAAGAAGAAGAAGAGAGCCTAGCCATAGCTACACTCCCTTTTCTTCTTCCCTTAAACTAGTCGTACCTTTTGACTTCAAGAGGAAGAGGACGTCCCAGGCCTAGGTTATCTACACCTAGGGCCATTTTCTTTTAGGGTTTGATGAAAGAGCCTTGCCTTAGCAACACTCTCCCTCTTTAAACTATCTTGTCTTGACTTTGCTTTTCATTGAGCTAGTTGTTTGCTGGGAAGGAGGAGAGAGCACGAGGCCTTGCTTTAGCAACACCGCAGTGAGTCTATCTCCCCTAGGGTTATGATTTTGGAGCCCTGCTTTAGCAACACTTCAAAACTTATCCCTCTAGTCCTTTAAAATCTCATCTCCTTCAAATTTTGCGTTCTTCACCTATGAGTCCATTAACCCTAAGGCACTGATCTAAGACCTCTAGCGTTGAAGTAGAATTGGATCCAAACACTCTCAAACCTCTTTTGAACTGAAACCCTAACTACACTAACCCTAACCTACTAACCCTAGAATGCTGATGTCACCCTTGGTTATTTCATCTTGATGCAACAATGTTTCATTTTATAAGCAATTGAATGGTAGTTAAGAGCATTTATTGAATTGAGTGTTGATTTGTTACATTGAATGCTATATCATTCTAGTATTTATTAACAAGTGAAATATTTATCATTGCCATTTTGCAAACATTGATTTCGTCAATATTTACTGTCAAATTGCTTACATTGAATATCAAATAGTCATTGATTTATGAGGTATTAACCAAGATTGCACGTATTAGTTTCCTTGTTGTGTTGTCTCAAGCATGTTCTCTTATTTTCTTTGGTTACACTCTATTATTGGTTGTTCAGCTGGGACTATCTGATTGGCAGTAATCTGTGAAGGGGAACTTCATCTTTGTGATGTTATCCTTTTCCCTTTCAAAACCCCAGGTTACCGGGGACGTCTCCCCTGGGCCTAGCCTCCCTAAATAGAAAGAACCTCCCCATTGTGGTGACATTGGGTGGGGAAGTTTCTTGTTTCGCCAGTTTGACCTACTACTCCTTATCCTTTCTTGTATCTATAAACTGTGCGATAACAGAACCGATTACAATAACTGAAATGAAACATTTCGATTTTCAAACCAATTACAATGATTGAAAATAAACGTTTTGATTCTGAAACCAAATGCAATGATAAGAAAGAAAAATCTTCAAGACCTGGATTTTGGTTCGTCTGGTGTTTCAATCCCTCTCTTCATCCTCTGACTCTGTCTCGACCCCTCGTGTGATTCACTGTCTTTCATTGACCTCTGGGCATCATTTGATAGGACTTGGAAAACTGCATTTAGCCTTACCCAACCGGATTTTCTCCTTCGACTGCAAGTCATGAAATGATATGTATCCAATATAATTCTTTGCCTGGAAATGAATGGAACTGGAGAGCAATGGCATACTGTTGAGCTGCAGTTGAATGATGGTGGTCACGCCAAGTTTCAAACGTTTTAGTTTTCAAAAAATAATAATCAAATGGAGCGAACAACTAACGGTCATTTTTCGGGAGCGCGATGAAGTGGTTTGGGGCAACCCACTCTTCGTCCCAAAATGAACCCGATGGCATCACGTAGCTCCCACAGAAAACCGTGGTTTACATTTTGGCCCACTTTCCCAATTTAACTTTCGTGCAAGTACTCTCCTCAAAATCGTTCTCATCTGTTGATCTTGTTGTAATCTGCAATCTGGGTAATCCTAATATTTTAGTGCCATGTTGAATTTCATCTATCTGCCAACTCCAGAAACCCATCGAGATATTTGGATGTTGAGCAGGAACACCTCCCGGGGAACGATCTCCCAGGGGATGATCTCCTGGATAAAAGACATGTGTCCATAATATTCAACGGTTGATAAAGATCCCAATTTATATCAATGTTTAACATTAAATTTGGTCTTCGACACTTCGGTTGATTTCTCCTTCACTATCCTTCAATCGTCCGGAGTTCATTTCGTCCAAGTAGATCAAACGGTTGGATGTCATTTTCACGATGAACGATTCTCGTTCGCTACGAAACTTCGGGACTTCGGGTCTTTGATGGTGGTGAAACTCCCAAATTATAAACTCATGGAGTGATGTAACTTGGTGACGTCATTGGTTGATGTGGCACTGACTGAGTGGTTGCCACATGTCACTTAGATTCGTGGCTCACGCATACCTGAAATTCCAACTGCACTTTGACACTTGTCTTCATCTAATTACGCCACCTGTCCTTGCTGACATAGATCTCTTCATGTGGCACACGTTCGTCTCCTAGATCTAATGGTTTTCCTAACTCTCAAAATGTATCTTAGATTGATGGCTGAGAGCGACTTCAGAACTTCAGCCTTTGGGTGAATTCATATGTTCTGAATATTTTTTCGCTGAAGTTGACCATTTTTCTGATCCAACGACCATCATGTATTACCCAGATTCGATAATCCTCATTTAACCCAAAAAAGATTAACTCAATCCAATGGCTCTAAAAAATTCAGGTATTCAGGATCTCAAGCCTTTTTCCTTGCTTATATTATCCTTCTACTTTCCTTGATCCAATGGTCGAGATATTTCCCAAAGTGTTCCTTAGATCGAACGACTCATGTTTACTTTGGAAGTTCAGGCTTCGAGCCTTTTCCATGCATAGTTCTTACAATCCTCCAGAGTGTTGTATCTTCGAAATAACAGATCTGTCTCCATGTCGGGCCCCACCACTTATCTCTTCTATTAAATTTATCCCTTTCCTTCCAAATTTAGCCTCCCTTTTACTATTTTATCGGGGTTTTAAACCAATTTAGCGTCCTGCTAGATCCTGAAATCTAGATTTCACATAAAAAATTTAACATGTGATAACATTGGCTCCAATTGGGGATGTTATCCTCCAAGTGAGGTAGAAAAGAACTCGTAGACCCGGTGCCTGATCCATTGGGTTTCTCCCAAAACATATGTGTACATTGCTCCGACCTGTCACCAGTGTTCACTGAAAACCAAATCTTGCATACTGCTCTCAACTGGAGACTGAACATTGAATACACCACTAAAATCTAACTGTACATACTACTGAAAATCTAAACTGAAAAATGCTTGACCAACAAGATTATTCACACCTACCTACCCTAACTGCTTAAATGAACTTCCAATCATGTGAAATCATAATGCCAATGCAACAATGCAAGCATTTTATCCATTGTTTGTTTTCTTTGCACTTTCTTGCTCCAAAGCCCATTTACTGATAATTATTCAAGAATTTATCTATAAATTCAAATCTCAAAAAATAAAAACATTGGCACTGTTTATTGCCTCCAAAAAAACTACAAATGGATCCTCTAAAACATGCATCAAACAACAATCATGTTTCACCCCTTCCACTGCATCCTTGTTTCCATGTAATTCAACATGTTGATTGCCACAGAGAGGATGAAAAATATGTTGAGATTGCTGGAAATAACAATCTTCTGAATCAGAAGACAATGCTGGATGAAATGAAACCCCTGGTCGAAAGTAATCTAACAGTGATGTTGATTTATCATCATCTTTATTTCCAAGATGGTAGTTGAGCACATGCTGCAGATATGAACTAAGATAACCTTCCATGTAATCAATAACACAGTCATCAAATGCATGAGAAGGTTGTTGGTCTTCCTCACTGATAACAATTTTCTCATGTAAAACAATTTCACTGTGAATGCAGTCAGACTTCCCTGCTTTCTTTGTTATCTCATGATTTACTTTCAACAATTCAAAGGAAGAACAACATAATTGAAGATAGTTTTGATTTGCAAGTCCACTGCTTTCTTCATATTCAACATCATGCCTAGAGGATTTTTTATTTGAAACATTATAAACATTTTGCTTCAACAATTTGAAAGAAGAAAAACACAATGGAAAGGTTCTTTCACCTGATTCAAAACCTTCTTCATTTTCTTCAAATTGCTAAACACAATCATTTTGAGATTCATCTTCGACCAATGGCTGCAATTTTGAACTGACAAGACCTTCTACATAACAAGTAACAGGGTCATCAAACACATGAGAATATTGCTGCAATTTCTTGTCAATTTGTTCCAGTGAATCGGTGTGATTTGGCATCAACACACATTCCTTTGCTTCAATGATGAAATTAGAATTTTCTTTCAACAATTTAAATGAATAAAAGAATAAAGGTAAAGAATTTCCTTCAACTGATTCAATACTTTCTTCTTTGTAACTGTGATATGTAAGATTATTTCTCTCATTACACTGCTGAAAAAGAACATTTTATGATAGAGAACATGCAACTGGTTGTTCTAGGAAGGGAACATCATAATCATCATCATATTCATCATATATAGGCAAATCAACAACATCTGCAATGTCATCTAACAAGGAAAATCTTGGAACATCAACCTGCTTTTCAACAAGATGATTTGCAAATTCATCTTCTTGATTGTCTACAAATGAATACATAAAAGAATCATCCCCATGCTTATCACGGGATGGATAAGAAGCTAAATTAGCACCTTCTTTTTCAATAAGTGGAATATAGTCCTTTGCAAAATCATTAGCATTTAAAACTTCAAGATGGCATATAATATTATTAACTCTCTGCTCAAGATTCAACTCAAGTGTTTTATGTTCATGTTCACTGCCATGTTCTTTAGCATCCAACTCCTCATTTCAAATCTATTTACATGCTTGGATATTGTGTTGAATTTCATGGGCATCATTAAACATTTGTTGTAAGTACTTAGGTCTTCTTTCCACCAAGAGGAAATACAAATCTGGATGAAAAGTTGTTGCATAATGGAGCATGGTAACAACTTCAGTGGGTTGAATTTATTTCGGAAAATTGTAATAAATACTGGAAAACCTTCTATTGAATGTAGAAATAATTTCATTGCTTTGCCTTTTCAAGGCATAGAACTCTGTAAGTTGTAGATCCAAAGATTTCTCCTTGGCCCAAAACTTCAAAAAAAAATTCTTCAATTCCTCCCATGAGCTAATTGTCTCTGGCTGAAAATGTTTAAAACAGTCTTTGGTATCCCCTTTCAAGGATTGAGAGAAAGCCCTCATACAAACATCATCATGATCAATCTCAAACAAATATATAAAATGTTCAAAATCTTGGATGTGTTTTTCAGCTGTGATGGCATTAGATTCTCCATCAAACACAGGTAGGTACTTATAGTGCTTTGGAGGAAAGTCATGAAGGATGTGAGGTAATTTTAAAAGACTATATCTATGCTGAATCTTGGAGGGTGTTGGATCAAGTACAAGAGATGAGACATCAACCTTGATTTCATGAGGCTCATCAACTTGGCTATGGTCAACACATGTCTCAGATGGAAAATTTTGATAAAAATCAGTGATACAATAAGGAAATATATGTACAACTTTAAGAGGAGGATATACCAGTGCAAGATTCTCATGATCATCATTTGAATGCAATAGATAAAGAAAAAAATGTTTGACATGTTCAGGAAATGACAAAAAGTAATTAATAACAAAAAATATTATGTCTTGGAAAAAATTCAACTTTAGGTACTTGTTTTCTCCCATGATGTCCTTTCATATCTCTTTCAATGGATCTCATCCTCTAGTGGAGTCTCTGAATCACATTTGAAGTTTGATTGGAGTCACCAATAAAATATTCGGGCTATTGAGTCTTTGGACAGTTGTGTCGCCATGAAAATTTTGAATTCTAGATTCTTGAAAATGGAGTTGCCAGGTGAATGATGTACAACCTTTCTGTGTCTGACCTCTATCCACCATCAGAAATCAGGTCTAAACCTTGTCATTTCTCCCAGAGAAAATGAAACTTTCATCCCAAGCAATGACGCCATAATGTTAGCACTTTGTAAATTTGTTCGGATGATAAAATAAATGACAAAGGTAACCTACAAACCAACTTTAGAGTTGGGTACTATCCTGTTAAGCTCAAAGAGGGCTCTCTCCTGTCACTTGGTATTTATTTGACAATCAATGGCTAGACTTTTTTTTCTCAGAGAGGGCTCTCTCCTGTCACATGGTATTATTATAAAACAAAAGAAGGAGCATTTGATAAATCTATATGTTCTACTGATTTGTCGTCTATGTCTCTACGTCTTTCGTCTTCTTGCTTACATCGTTTCCTAGAACCAAATGCACTCTTTACTCTTCTTGCTTGCGTCATTTCCTTAAACCAAATGTGCTAAGTGTAGAGCGGATTGAGATCAGTTATAATTTTCTATATTATTTGATTTTAGTTGAGTTGGTCACAATTACAATTTTTTGTACTATTTGATTTTATTTGTGTTGGGTCATTTGTAAATGGAAGGGGTAATTCAAAGAAGTCAGGAAACCCATAACAGTAGCACTAATGAATTTGACAGACAATTGGTTCTTAGTATTATGCGATCTGTGGAAGGCGCATGTATTATCCCTCCTCCATCTTTAGAAATATCTCTTGGAAACATGCCAACGATTTTCCTCATGCGGTCACATGCAGATGCACATGCACATGCAATTGATCCACTTATGAACTATTCGTGTAACTATGTGATCTATTCATGATCAGTCTGTGTAACTGAGTGATATATGTTATATATACAAGCATACCCATAGAGGTAGAGCACGATGTGAGGACAATGTGAATGCAAGCGAGTATATTTCATAAGGACATGATGGTTGTATGTCTGGGTTGGCTATTGTAATTCTCGCTTGAATAGAAGAAGACCCATAATCATTACCCATGGTTTTTTCTCGATTTGGGTTTCCACATAAATCACTGTGTCAATTGTGTGTTTGTTGTTCTTGGTATTAATGCGTGTTTAATCTATCTCGTTTATGCTTTGTTATATGCTATGTTTTGCTTCTGTTGCTTAACAAGTGGTATCAAAGCCAAGAAGAATTGAGTAGGTGCCGCAGGTGAGCCACAAATAATTGTGTGCAGGTTTCCTGTGAGTGCAAGAAGGCATGAGATTGAAGAGTATTAGGTCATCGGCACTCCCTAGGAATTGTTAGAGGCATGTCGATGCTCTCACACTTAAGAAACACTTATTTTCAGAAAATCGGCACACGCGGTTTGCTCACCACAGAGCACTAGAAAATCGACACTCCCCCATCCACACTAAGGGATCATTGATCTCATAATTGGCATTAGGACATCCACACTACGGGAGAATTTATTTAAAAATTAGTGCTCCCTTTCCACCCATAGGGGAGCGTCGATCTTCCAATACAAAATTTACATGGGATATGGACGTATGAGTGGTATAAATTAAATGTTTTTTTTTGTCTTATTCATATGACATGTAACATGGTCGTGAGGTGGAGGATATATTCGAACCATTCTTAAAGGAATGAGTGGATATTTAAAAGGTTGATGCCATATACAATTTTTTATGGGGAAGATACGAATATTATATTTTCTAAGAGTTGAACTTTTGTGGTTTTGGGTAAAAGGTTTTATTAAGGTATAAAATATTTTTTAAATATTTTTTAAAACCTTTTAACCATTAGTTTTAAGTTTAACCTTGAGCTATAAGGTTATTTTTTCCATATAAAAATCTTAGGTTTATAAGCAGTGGTCTCTGGAGTTTTCTTCTAATGGCGAGAGTGCAGAGTTCCAAGTTTGAGGTGGAGAAATTCAACGGTAAGAATAGCTTTGCGCTATGGAAACTCAATATGCGAGATCTTCTTGTGCAACAAGGATTGCAAAAGGCCTTGGCTGGAAAGTCAAAGAAATTGGAAAGCATGACAGACTAGGACTGGGAGGATTTGGATGCAAGAGCCCTCAATACTATTTGTTTGTGTCTAGAAGATGAGGTGTTGTTTAACATCACTGAAGAGACGACAACAACAGGTTTGTGGACCAAACTAGAGAGTCTATATATGACAAAGAACTTGTCAAACAAAATCTTCTTTAAGAGGAAGTTGTACAACTTGCAGATGAAATAAGGTACGAAAATTGTTGATCACTTGAATGTTTTCAATACTCTTATTTGTCAATTAATTGCTATGGAATTAAAGTTTGAATATGAAGACAAGGTGATTATTCTACTTGTTTTCCCTTGACCAGGTTTTGAGGAAACACTGGTCATGTTTGACCATTCTTGGGACTTCGACAGGCTGGTCAAAGACGTAGCCCTATGCGAAGTAGAGATCGCAGGATCTCTTCCTTTTTGCTAGATTTTTGGGGATTTTAGGGTTTATGTAATGGGTATGGGATGTCGTCCCATGGGTTTACCAATTTTTATGCCCTTTTTGTAATGTATAAATAAGTGGCTAAGAATGTAAGAAGTAGAATGGCTTAGTGCAAGTAGAGTTACTAGTCATTGATTGGCTTAGTGCATGACTAGTTGGCTTAGTGCAAGGATGTGTTGAGGCTTATAGAGCTAAGTGCAAGTGTTTTGGAAGTTCTTTGTGCACAGACTGTGTAAGGATTTGTGTTGTGACCTGATTTTGAGGAAGGTGAATCTAGTGTGCAGTGCACATATCACCTGTCCAGTGAGAAGTAAGCTTTGTGGCTCTGTGCCTATAAGAAGGTTGAAGAAGACTAATGGCATAAGTGTCCTTAGACACACACTTTTATTAAATAAGAAAATAAATTACATAAGAGAATTTGCAAGAGTTTACACCCAAACTACTCAACACTCTTGCAATGAGCTATACATATGCTAAATGTCTTAACAAACTCTATATATGGATCACTTATTAAATAAACAAGTGTCCATTTACAATAAATGCTATCTTAACAATCTTCTAACTATACTTCTAATTTAGAGCCTAAGATACAACACCTTTCTAGAGTCATATCTTTTACAACAATAATCTATTTCTAAATGTCTCTATTTTTTTTTATTTTTTTTTAACGAAAACGGTTATGTTGCATTAATCGGCACTCTGGTCAGTCAGAATCAAAAGGTTACAAATTTGAAGAAGGTTGGTGACCTCTAATAGTGCTACCAACCTTCTTGTGAATGTCTTGGGAGACCATTCCCCTCTGCTTCTTGATCTAATTCGATGATATGACAAGGAAAGCATACATGAGTAAATTCTCACAAATTGTGAGCATAGCAAAAGACATAAGCAAAGCATTAAATCAAGGGGCTGAAACTTTCCCCTTAATGTAGGGGTCCAGCTTTTTCTGAGATCCTAAAGAAATGTTGGAGGCCGCCTCCTTCTCTCTTCGCGCTTTATTGGTCTTCCGCCCTCGAGTAAGGGGTGGCGACGGGACTGTATTGTCTTCAGGTTCAGAAGATCCCCCAGAGCCGCTAGAGGGGACTGTAACCACCAGACCTGTATGGGCATTGGGTTCCGGTTCTAAAGCCCGGATTTCTCTTGCTGCTTCTGAATTTGGGGTGGATTCCGGAAGGCTTTCGTCTGCCGGAGGATCTTTCTGGTCTGCTGTTGCTTCTGGTTCTAGGGCTTCATCTTCCTTCAGTGCATCAAAGATGTTTTTATTTTCTAAAGTTGCCTCTTCTGGTTGAGTGGCCTTTGGGGCATGGGCTTGTGGACCATTTCGTCTTGGTTGCCTTCGCCGATTCGGTACGGGCTGAAACTCATCTTCTTTGACTGGACCCGGCTCCTCAGAGGCTTTGGGACAGCTTCTTGCGAAGTGACCGTAATCATGACACTGGAGGCACTTAAAAGGAATCTGTTCGTAGTCCAGCTCTTGGATATGGCACCAATCCCCCATGGAGAGCTTAATGGCTTCCGGAAGACCTTTCTCGAGGTTAACCTCAACACAAATGCGAGCGCAGGTAAACTGGTCCCCTTTCGGCTCTGCCCTGTCCAGGAATCGCCCAATCTTATTTCCAATGTCCTTCAGAGAACTTTTCCCCCAGAGATGCAAGGGAAGGTGAGGCAGCCTAACCCAGACAGGGGCTGCGGTGATCTCGGCTTCGGGGTTGAAGTCCAGAGTCCAGGGGGCTAAGAAAAGTCCTCTTGACCCCATAAAATAGGGTCCAGATCTGAACACTAGATCACGGTCCTCTTTGCTCGCGAATCTGAAGACAAAAAACCCCCTGCCTACAGCTAACAGAGCGACGCCTCCCTGTATCAGCGGCTCCCAATGATCAATCGTCCAAGCCTCCACCGTTTTGGGGCTAGGCCATAACCCCATAAACTTTCCGATGAGGGCCTTGTCTGCTAGATGGAGGGCATGCTTGCATGGCTCCTCTGGAGAAAGTTCCAGAGAAGGGATCTCCTCCATCTTCTTGATAAACTTAGACGGGAGAGACGGCTTGGGTTTGGGTCCTGCCAAGCGGACCAACGCTTTGAATTCTTCCAATCGGGCTTTTCCTTTCTCGCCAAGCAGATCTGGGGCCATTGTAGCAGGCCGTCGACCTCCAGCAAGTCCAGTCGCGGCGGCAAGCACGCATGCAAATCTTGGAGGGCCGAATCGCGTCTCTGTACACCGAGTCCACGCGCTGAAACACCGATCCGGTGTTACTCAGTCTACGCAGGAGGCACAGGGCGCCGGAAAGAGGGTCGCGACCTTCAGAACACCGCCCTTGAGCCAGATCCGTTGCTGGCAGCGAGAGCATCCAAAAAGCAAAGATCTGGAGCGCATGTCAAGCTAAGCCTGGCCACCGAGAGGGCTGAGGCTGCCTGTGCGCGCGGCTAGGGTTCCCATCATTGTTCTCAACCAATGTCTCTATTTATTAATCAAATGTTCTAGATTATTAATTTAATATCCTAAATTAATAATCATTTTATTCTAACTTATTAAACTATAATATTTGTACTTTAGATTATCTAACATTCCCCCCTATGATCCAAAGATACATTAAAACAGATACCAAGTTTATACCTGGACTTAGTAAATTTTATACTACCAAGAGGTTTCATAAAAATGTCGAAGATATGATCTTCTGAAGGACAATAAATTGGTTTGATGACATCCTTTGAAATGAGTGATCTGATATGATGATACTTGGTGTCCACGTGCTTTGTTTTTGAATGAAAAACTGGATTCTTGGCAAGCTTGATGACTGATTGGCTGTCGATGAATAATGATGTAGCTTCTGTTTGAGAAATGCCCAAGTCCTGCAAAACTATGCGTAACCAAATGATTTCACATGTTGCTTCCCATACTGAGATATACTCTGCTTCTGTTGTAGAAGTGGCAACTGTAGCTTGTTTCTTACAATTCCAAGACACTACTGCTAAACCCATGTTCATTAAATAACCTGATGTTGATGCTCGATCATCAATACTTCCTGCAAAGTCGACATCTGAAAATCCACCAAGTACAAAATTTTTAGTCATTTTGTAAAGAAGACCAAAATATTTTGTTCCTTAGATATATCGAAGAACTCTTTTGACTGCATTCCAGTGGCTATCCCGTGGTTGCTGCATCAAGCGTGAAATAATACCGACTGCATAAGATAGATCGGGTCGAGTGTTGATCAAATCAATCAAGATGACAATCAACTGTCTATAAATAGTGTTGTCTACCATTCCCCCCCTTCAAATTTTGAAAGTTTCAAGTTTTGTTCCATAGGGGTAAGAGATGGTTTGTAATCCTGCATGCCAAACCACTGAAGAATTTATGCTGCATACTTACTCTGAGAAATGAAAATATGATGTGGACGTTGGATTACTTCAATTCCAAGATAGTAGTGAAGTAATCCCAAATCTGTCATCTTAAAACCTGCATGTAACTCCTTTTTCACCTGTGCAATATGATCATCATGATTTCCTGTAATGATCAAATAATCTACATACATAATAAGAATCACCAGATATGGACCCTGTTGACGGATATACAAAGTATCATCTAATTCACTTTGTTGAAAACCAACCTTTCTAAGGTATTCATCCATTTTGGTATACCAATCTCGGGGAGCTTGATTTAACCCATATAAATCCTTAATTAATTTGCAGACTTTATGTTCCTGCCCTGCAATTTCAAAACCTAGTGGTTGTAGCATATAGACATCTTCCTGTAAGTCTCCATTGATAAAAGCACTTTTGACATCCATTTTATGAACTTTCCAACCTTTCTGAGCAGCCAATGCAAGTGTTAATCGGATGGTATTCCATTTAGCTATAGGAGAAAAAGTTTCCTCATAATCAATGTCTTCCTGTTGTGAAAAACCTTTAGCCACAAGTCGTGCTTTATACTTGTCAATTTCTCCATGCTGGTTGTATTTAATTCTGTAAACCCATTTGCATCTGATGGGTTTAACACTTGTAGGACAATCAACAAGTTTCCAAGTGTTTTTATCAATTAATGCTTGATACTTTGCAACCATAGCATGTTTCCATTCTTTATGTTTTACTGCTTCTTTTTATGTGGAAGGTTCAGTAAAACCATTTGCTACCAAAGAAAAATTTCCTTCACCGTCGTGTGATCCCCTTGTTCTTATTTTATTCTGCTCATCAGGCCTTACATCTTTCAAAAGTTGAACTGGCCATTTGGGTAGTTGTTGTTCACTTGGTTGGGAATTTGAATTTCCATTATTGTAAATTGGATTAATGTAAACTGATGCTCGTCGATCAATTGAAGATTCTGGAGGTGGAGAATCATTGTCAGATGAACTGCCACTGCTAGGAGAGTCTGATGAACTGTTGGAAGACCTAGATGATGTTGTTGAAGTAAATGGACTGGATGTATCATCTTCAGATGAAGGAAAACAAAGTTCATACCAATTATATGAATTTGGTTGACTTTCTTTTTCTTTGATTGCCTTTAATTTCTAACTTGTGAAGAAGACTTTCTATTTCTTCAGCAGTCTTACTTTCAGTTTCATAAAAAATTACATCCCTACTCACAATAAATTTTCCATTGGAAAAAAGTCTGTATCCTTTCTTCTCATCAAAATACCCAATCATTGTGCATTTCAAGCTTCTTTAGTCAAGCTTAGTTCATTTTTCTTTCAGAACTAAGGCATAACATACTGATCCAAAAACTCTAAGATGTTTAACTCGAGGTTTGAAACCAAACCATGCTTCATAAGGTGTGATTCTGTCCAAAGAAGCAGTTGGAGATCTATTCCTTAAGTAGATAGTTGTATGGATTGCTTCCACCCAATATGTAGAACTTAACCTTTAAAAGCTTAACATGGATCTTTCCATTCCTAACAAAGTGCGATTCATTCGTTCTACGACTCCATTTTGCTGAGCAGTGTAGAAATTTGTAAGATTTCTTCTTATCCCATTGTCTGTGCAATAAGTTTTGAATTCATTAGAAGTGAATTCCCCTCCATTATCTGTCTTGAGAGTGCCTATCTTTTCTTTAACTTCATTTTCAACAAGTTGACGAAAAATCTTAAAATTTTCAATTACTTCTGACTTTTGCTTCAAGAAGTAAACCCAAGTTATTCTACTGAAATCATCAACAAAGAGTAAAAAATATTTTCAACCACCGAAATAAGTTTCTAGGGGTCCACAAACATCATTGTGAACTAGTTGCAATCGTCGATTTGCACGCCATGAACTTGTTGTAGAACTCTCTTGACTCCGTTTTCCATAAATGCATGCTTCACATTTTGAATTTTCCTTTTTGAAATTCGGAAGTCCCTTAACCATCCCTTGTTTTTGTAATTGAGAAAGACTTTCAAAGTTGAGATGTCCATATTTCACATGCCACAATCTTATAGGTGAAATACATGTACTTACTGAGCCTGCAAAATATGAATGCCTTGGAATAACTGTCCCTTTCATCCTTAACAGTTTTCCATCTTCATAACCTGTCATCATTGTTTTCATATTTTGTTTGACTAAATTAGTCTTAACTAACCCATCTTCCATAATCACCTGATGTCCTGTTTGTCGAATCGTGACTAAAGACAACAAATTCTTTTTGAAGGTGGGTACATACCATACATTTGAAATCATCCGTTCTCCAATATCAGGTAAATAAACTTTAACTACTCTTTTTCCATAAGGAGTATGTTTGGTATTATCTGCAAGAAAAACTGAATTAAGATGGCATTCTTGAAAATTCCAAAAGAAGTCACGTCTGAAAGTCATGTGTTGAGATTCTCTTGAATCTAAAATACAAGCATCTTCATAATCACTTTGAAAATCATTGGAAATCTGTAATGCTGAAGATGAGGTAAACACATATTCTGAACCATCATTATTTCGATAATTTGCAAACTGTGTTGTGTTTTGATGAAACTTGGAAATTTTATCAATGGAAGTTCAACAATCTTCTGCATAATGACCAACTTTGTTACATATTATACAAACAATTTGACTAAAATCTCTCCCTCTGCCTCGACTTTGACCTGTGTGTGGAGTTTGTCCTCTGCCTTGAAAATTTCTCCTGTCTGAAAAATTGTTTTCTCTACTTTGGCTTCAACCACGACCTTGTACAAAATGTCCTCTTCCTCTGCTTCTAGAACTATCAAATGAAGACTTACTTGTGCTGGCCTCTGTGAAAAAAAAACCTTCCCCAACTTGCTTTTTCTTTCCAAAAGTTTTGTTGTGTTGAGATAACATTCCACTTAGCTCATCAAACGTAAGCTTGTCTAACTTTCCAGTTACTTGTAAAGTTTCCAAAAAATGTGTATAAGAAGCAGGTAATCCAACAATTAAAATTGTGGTCATGAAACTATCATCTACCACTTGAAAACCAACATTAAGTATTTCCTGCTTAATGTTCTTAAGTCTGGAAATATATTCATGTACATCACCTCCTTCAGTCAATTTCTGTTGGAGCAACTCTAATTGAAGATCAACTTTCTTTGATTCAGGCTGAGTATCAAATAAATCCTTAAAAACTTTCAAAGTAGACCATGCATCAATTGTATTTTCAATTTGAACAAACATTTCATCACTAATTGAAGATTTGATGAGTGCTAATGCTTTGGCATTTTTAACCTCCAATTTTTCTAATGTACCTGCATCTGTAGGCTTAGTTGGCTTAGTATCTTCATTACATATATCACACCAAAGTTCATTGTAAATGAGAGTACTTTCAATAAGACGTTTCCATGTCTTGTATGATTTTGTGCCTTCAAGTTTATCAGAGTCAGAGAACAAATTGATTAACTTCGACATTGTAGTGTTGAATCTTCACACCAAAAAAGAATCATGCAAAGAGATATCAAGATGAGAAACACACCAGACACATCACACAAAATGATCTATCGGGGCTTGGCCTTGACCCTCGTATAGTTGTTGAAATAGGAGAAAAATGACTGAGCTTGGCACTTGGCTCTAGTCAAATTTCAAGTAACTTTGAAAATTTTACACTTTACAAAACTCTTCCAATTTTAATAAAAAAAAATTCACCCCCCCTCAAAGTAAAAATACTTTGATTTACAAAATTTTTGTTACCCCCCAAAAATTTTCGAACTGCTTATCACTGTTTTACGAAAATTCGTTGCCTTTGTTGATCCTTCGGCTCACATGTTTAACCTGCTTGGGCTTCCATTACTTGCACAATAATCTTCAAAAATAAATAATACCTCAGCATTAGAAAGTACAAAAATGAATATTTTCAATGAAAAATATGATAAATTTATGGAATAAGAAAATCTCTGAAAATTGTCCAAGCATCTCTATAATTTTCAATTCCCTTGCATGGCTCATTATTTTAGTTTCTCGAATATTTTGTGTGCAATAGATTTGTCCACACAATGCCAATAGTCAAAATACTATCCAGTACAATGCGTATGCCCAATTTCATCTTCTTCAATCGTTTTCACACATGCCTGATATTGAAGAAGTGGTTGTACACACTTCGGCTAAGAATACAATAAGATAGAAATATGAAATGGTAGTGTGCAACATTAAGATTTTTTTGTGTTTATAGACACCAGAATTTCGCATACCAGTCGTACACCAGAATTTCGCATACCAATCGTATACCATAATCAAAATTGCCTATATAATGAGATCTAGATCCATAATAGAGACGACATCATGGGTGTGTATTGATATCGAGTATCCTCATAAGATACCAAAGTAGCATTCAAAACAACATTCCAGTGTTCAAAGAAAGACCAATGATCTCTTTTTGCATGATTGTAATCTGCGGCTCCTCAAACTATAGTTTCTAGTGTGCTCTTCTATCACGATGGCATGGCTCACCTATGCAAATAAACATAGCAAATAATCCTGCAATAATGCATATCCGGCTCCTTCACGTATATATGACTGAAAAAAGGATTCTTGAATTATGTGTCATCAAGTTTCCTGATAGCATATTTCATGTCATCGTAATTAGTGTAGTCGACCACTCAAGTTGTACCATTGCTACCACAGAACACTTGAGCAAATGTAACATCACTAACTCATCGCATGTGATCCTTTAAATCCTTCCATGATGCTGATGAAGGTAGCCCACTGATGGTAACTCGATAGTCACAATGCCTTTGTAATCTGCCATTACGTTTGATAACCCAAAACGTATGTATGAAGGTAGCCCACTACGCTTCCGCTTGCATGTTCGATCCATGAGCACCGCACTTCAATCAATTTATTGATGAAGTGTTGTAAATGGACTGTAGAATGCAGGATTGTTGATAATTTACATGAGCAGACAACGACTGATGTAAATGGATCCTTTGACGATGGGTCGAATCCTCTTATCGCCAATCTCTGGTCAAGCTATAAACTACATAAAATCCTCTTCTTCTGAATCGCGCAAGTTCTTTCATTAATATAACAATGGATTGGATTTGAGGCCATGAGCGTTTAGCATAGGAATTAGTTTTCTAGAAACTTATTCCCCAGGAATTAATTTGGCAATTTATAGGATTTGTATTAAAATTTATTAATTTTTCAAGGAATTAAAAACACCAGCTACATACTAACATATTCAAAAAATAATAATAATTCTGTTGAGGTAACACTAAAACACATTGACTATCATATGGGAGCATATTCAGGATTCCATTTTGAGCAGCCTAAAATGTCTTAGAAAGCATGGATTTGACAATGAAAATTTGCAAACAAAAATTTCTTTTCTCTTAAAAAAAATAAACTGACCAATTTACTAACGAGATGCGCCCACGTTTTTGTTGGCCTATAGAGTTGGAATCTCTTCCTCTAATAAGCTAATTTCCTCTTCAGTTCAGGTGCATTACTGGAGCTCTGATACCACAATAATGGCAGAAGTGTCCTCAGACACACACTTTTATTAAATAAGAAAATAAATTACATAAGAGAATTTGCAAGAGTTTACACTCGAACTACTCAACACTCTTGCAATGAGCTATATATATGCTAAATTTCTTAACAAAATCTAGATATGGATCACTTATTAAATAAACAAGTGTCCATTTACAATAAATGCTATCTTAACAACATTCTAACTATACTCCTAATTTAGAGCCTAAGTTACGACACCTTTCTAGAGTCATATCTTTTACAACAATAATCTATTTCTAAATGTCTCTATTTATTAATCAAATGTTCTAGATTATTAATTTAATATCCTAAATTAATAATCATTTTATTCTAACTTATTAAACTATAATATTTGTACTTTGGATTATCTAACAAAGACTAATAAATAAGAAGAAGAGTTGGTGGACGTAGCCCCACACTGGGGTGAACCACATATATCCTATGTTGATGTGCTTTGTGCAATGTTGTTATATTTTCTTAATGCACTATTCTTGATATATGGTAGACAAATCTATGAATGCTTAGTGCTTATGATGTGAAAGAGTGCTAGATCTGCTCCAATGCTATGTGATAAATGATTAGATGTGCTTGATCTTGATTATTACAACGTTGTTATGTATTTAGGGTTTATTCTGCAAGGTGAATATAACTTAAGAACTAATGCATATTGTTATCTAAGTGCTTGGTTAAGTATTGTGATCACAGATCTATGTCCCAACTAGGTTGTAGACACTTGAGTCCTGCAACCCCCCTGCCTCTACCTCGGGTGAGACTTCATCTGCTTCACAGGTGTTGTCGAAAGGGCCAGCAGTTAGGGTTTTGTTGGTGCATTGTTGAAGCGTTTAACCCTGGGTCTGCCCCTGTGTGCCAACAAATGGTTCCATTGTCGGGACCTGAAACTTTGATTGCTGGGAACTAAAGAAAAAAAGAAATCTCTCTGCATAGATCTATTTTTGTAGTGCACACTATTCTACTTGACTTGTGAATCTCAGTGCTAAGAAAGGAACCATATCTGAAGGAAAGAGGTAAGATCTTAAATCTTTGTTCTCTGATAAAGGTAAGATAATTGGAAATTTTTTCTTCGAAAGTATGAATCTAGGTATGTTTGATATATTTGGTCCTAGTCTCAAAACTAGGGCACATCTAGAAGAAAGAAGATTTGATCTGAATAAATTTGATAGAGATAGTGAAAGATATGTTATTACTATGCATAGAAAGAATTGTTGGACTAACAAGTGGATGCAGGATCCTAGAAAGATTTTTTTGCAGGTTCATCACTGTGATCCCAGTGCACAGTACAGAAAAGGTTGGGGATCGTTCAAAATAAAGAGATGATTAACACTATGATATAATTGCAAAAGACTAGGACATCTTGCTATGGAATGCCCTGGTATAGGTCCTATTCATATTTGTTGTAAAGTTGTTGATCATGAGGTTTTGGATTTCCCTAGAATGATTGCTAAAATTGAAAAGATGAAAATGATACAAGAAAACCATGAAGAAGGTCAAGAAACTAAGGATCTGTTAGAAAACCAGAACAAATTAGAATCTATGTTATTGCAACTGAAAGAAAGCTTGAATGATCACAGAGACATCAGTTTACCAGAGATCTTAAAAGAAAAGTAGTGCATAGAAACAAGAATAGGGGACTTCGACATAGATTGTGTATTAGATGAGGAAACACATGTGAATCTTATGCCAGAAAGTACTTGAGAAATTTTTGGAAAGCTTAGTATGATTCCTTCATTGGGAAGGATAGGATTGTTTAAAGGAAATATGATAACCCTATGTGGAAGAGTTAATAATGTACCTATGATGGTGCATGGAACATTGACATAAGAATAATTTGAAGTCATTAAGTTTGTTGAGAACAATGCCCCTTTTTCACTTTGTTAGGAAAGACCTGGATTGAGAAAGATTAGATCCGAAGGAAAGCAGAGGAGGAAACTACAGAACAAAAAAATAAAGAATTAAGGGACTTCGTGGCTAGGAAAATAGCGTGAATAATAGAAGAACGAGAGGATAAGCTTGTTGACAATTGAAAATGTCAACGTAATTTCACTCGCAAGGTGTTTCTAAACCTATTATTATATAAGACTAAATAATGCTAGTAGGTGGGACCCCCTTGAACTTTTGAAGATCAGGTCTGTTCATTTTCAATGTTACGATGATGCACTGCAAGGTTACATGGTTGATAAGAATATGGTTGTCGTTGATATCAGTTAAGTTTTGAGATATTGTTCCTTCATGATTCAACAACCTGCTATTCATTTATGGTATTTGTTCTTCTTGCCTGTACAACAAAAATGTTAGTGAAAATTACAGAAAGGCATTTTGAGGAAAAATAAAATACTATATCTAATGCAAAAAAAAAGAGACCTAGTTCTACGATACTATATGCATGAAAATACTTGTTGATAGTGGTTAAGTCCTAGCTAACAAAGAAATGGCTACGAAATATTTTTAAGTTACATTTTATATGCATATGAAGGAAATTTTGGTGGCGCATTTGGCAAGGTGATAATGCATTGGTTAAAGGGATCGGTAGTTGATATACATATGTTATAACGTGGTAGCTCATGGAAGTGATGGCTTGTGTTTTTATGGTGATTATGCTATGTTTCGGGTTGATGTTGATCACGCTATTTGGTGATGATTCTATACATGATCGTTTAGACTGTATAGTGGTCAAGCGATTTATTTGAGTTATATCATAAATGAAAACATAGGTGGTGCATTTGGCAAGGTGATTGCAAATTGGTTGAATTATTATGTGAACTTGGATTATGCTATGGTTTAAATGTATTGATACTATCGATGCACTGGTTGATTAATGGTGTTAATGGAAGGCTCGTTGGCATGTACTATGGAGTAAATGAGATGAGGATGGAGGTGACGTGCATTTACTGCACATCACATTTACCCTTCTTGTTGGTCGCCACTCTAGTCAGACTATTTTTTATCTTGATGTTGTGTTCACACTCTATATTTTTAGCAGGGTGAAACCGCTCGGCCACCTCTCATCTTAAGGATTTCGATTACCAGGTATGTCTCTTTTGTCGATTCTTGACTTCACTCTGGTTATTAAATGATTTTGGCTTAGTTGTGTGGGTTTGTGTTTGTCCTAAGTGTTGCAACTGTGTGGAATTTTGGATTCAAATGAAAATAGATGGTTTGTCTTGTATCAGTTTAAGTTCGTTGGATTTCTAGTCTTCCCGGGTGATAGTTCTTTATTACCACTGCGTGTTGGTTGAAGGGTTTTGTTTAAAATCATGGCTGAAATATTGTCTTCACGGTCATTGGGTTTGATTAAGATTCATGTTTCCTTACTTGGCCTTGTCAAGGGACTGTCTCCCATCCACAAGAATCACATCCCCTTGCACGTACACCTTCGGCCCCAAAGTCTCACTGAAGTTAGTTATGTTCCTCCTATGAAGGATACTGTGAAAACCCTTAACCCTCTAGGCTGGGGTTGCATAGGGAAACTGTCGAGCCTGTCAAGTGGATTCCAATCACTGTGGTCTATTACCTTGAATACGAGCTCACCCGTGGGTCGTATAGCCATCATGTTGGTTTATTTTCTCGTCACTACCTTTGTGATAATGGCATGAGCCCTGCATTGCCAATTGCAATTCTAACGGTCACAGTTGCCAGCCTGTTGTCAAAGAATCATTTTTTTTTTATGAAAGGGCCTCATTCATTTTTGTTTTGGTTCATGGGTACACACCGTTATCACGCCTATTTGGTTTATTGCTTCCCTCACCACAGTGCCAAATTGTTGGTTATTATACAGTCGTTAGAGTGGTGCTTATGATGTTCAGATGGTGGTTGGCATTAGTCACGGGTCTTGGTGTGGTTCACGCATGTCGTGTCCTATAGGTGATGTTCTGAGAATTAGAAGTTTGGATTGAATATGTTTATTGTGTCTCTTGTCATTGGTAGAATACACTTGAATGTGTGCGGCTTGGTCACTCACATGCAACTTAATAAATGGCCCAAACTGATTTTTTTTTTGAGTTATATCGTGGTTATATATTGTTGTGTGGTTATGGTAATTATGACACCGTGGAATCCTCTTAGTTGTGCACTGCGTATAATATGGATGGCTTGCTTTGGATGCCCAGTGATACCCCCGAATTCTAAGTGCGTTTGTCTTTTTGCAATTGATCATTGTTGATGACAG
Organism: Picea engelmannii; assembly: GCA_009831015.1. Classification (NCBI taxonomy): domain Eukaryota; kingdom Viridiplantae; phylum Streptophyta; class Pinopsida; order Pinales; family Pinaceae; genus Picea; species Picea engelmannii. The sequence continues at coordinate 95,080 of ML785793.1, read as the reverse complement.
TTGTGTGGGATGTTTGGCTCATTTTTAAGTCGCACTGAGATATTTGTTACACAGTGACATGGTTACAGGGTTTCAGAAAATGGCTTCTGCATAGCCCGTGTCTAAATAGTGACTATTGGTTATAGTCAATCGCCTTTCAGGCGTGATATGTGAGGTATTTATCATTTTGATTTTTTTACTGCATATATATGTATGGTAACGGATATCATTACAAGATCTCAATTGGCTCTATTAACAGAAGTAGAGTCTTCATTATTATTTTGTGGAAACACTACTTTCAAATACAGATGTGGATTGGGAAAATGTATGGAAATGATGGATGTTAATGGTTATCGATCGAGTGCTATTGTTGACTGTTATAGCATGCAGAATGTACGAATAAAAGGAACACAACCTCTTACAAATTTTGTGAAGTACTTGTGTTTCGTAATGGCGTTGTATTGGATATTTTATTATTGGACAATGAACTAGTTAAATACACAGGAATTACTACTTAGTCATCTGATTGTTGGTTGATGTTATGGATTGCTTGATTAATCTCATGAACAATAAACATTTTTTTTCCCCTCTCATTATCTCATTTTCCACTAATTACAACCCCCTCACATATCCCATATTCCCTTTTCACCCCCTATTCTAATATTGATCACTGCTAAGAAAATTTATGTGTTATATTGGATAGAAATGGAAGAATTATGTGTGGATTGCAGTGAGGTTTATTCGTTTGCTTACAGTTGATTGTTGTTATCATTGAGAAATGACCATATCTCTTCCCTTTCATTATATCATTTTTTTCGCAAATTACAAACTCCTCATGTATCCCTGAACATTTGTTTCCACCCCCATGCTCATTGATTAACATTAGAACAATTTGTATGGATCAGATTGCATGAGCTTGATACATTCTAAGCCAAATTTGTTTCATTTTTTTAAGGATTTTTCATGCATGGTTATTTAAAAAAATATTTTCTAATTGTTAACATATGTAGGATGAGTTTTTTTAGTCAGGGAAGCCATGGCTGAGGAAACATAGGTGTTCCCATGTGATTAGTGAGATAAAGCCTAAAGGCTCTGCCCAGCTCAAGGAAATTTCAGGGAAATCAAGAGGTGACATCAACAACCAAGGAAGGGTTGCTTCACAGACTGGAAAATATGGTTTTTAATTTTTATGTCATTTATTGTTTTATGACAGTGGATTCCATGGATTTTGGACAACATGTTTTATTTTGGACATATGAGTATTAGTCTGAATTATTTTCAAGTTTTATGAGCTAAAATGGTCAAAGGAAAATATGTTTTGAAGGGAGACACAAGGGGTGTGTTTGCTTAACAAATGGATTATGTTATAATGTAATGATTGTTGTAACTAGCGGGGTCACAAGGGGGTCCCACCTATTAGTTATTATTTATTTATGACCCTATTATGATTATTACTTTCCCCCCCTTCCTTAACTAAAGTTAGTTAAGGCCTTATGTTAGCTTAACTAATAAGTTAGTTCAACTACTCTAACCAATTCTAAATTGTTAAAAGATGAACTAAGGGGAGGAACAAGAGGAGGATAGAAGCACAAATAATGCTCAGGTTTTCTCTTTGAGTTATGTTGAGACAGTTCAGTTTTCATTCATTCATATATTCATCATAGCCTAATTATATTTTGTGATATAAGAGTCTTATTGTAGACAACAACATTCAGGGATGAATCAAATCATTTAGACACTTGTTCTTCAGAGGTGTTGATCTATCTTTGATAGTCTGTGTAGACTTGTCTATTTGTGAATTAACTTTCATGACTAATAAAGGCTATTGTGCAGAGTCGAGTGGGAAGCAATCTGTGGCAAGCTGATCCAACTTTTAGAGTTCCGTTTTGGTTTTTTGTTAGAGGTCCTTTTGTATGTTCCATGGGGGATTTCTAAGTTGTTACTTTGGTCCAAGATTTCTGTGTGAAGTTTTGTAAAGAAAATGAATCTTTGGTGAATGAGAATGAAATAAGGGATTGCTTTATGTATAATCTACATTGATTATGATCTTGGTGTCTTTACTTCTGTTCTTACATTTATTTTAGCATCTAATATTTTCAGAAAAATACATAAAAAGTGAATTTCCAGCAAGCTTTTTGTTGATTAAAGACTAGCCTAAGAACTTGTAATTAATACTTGTGAGTTAGGATATATATTTTTGTTGGCTATAACCATAGGGTGATATTCCTGTCTACTTTAATTTAGCCAAGTAAAGTCTGAAAATTCTTGAGTAAGATCAATTCATATCTCGTCTTCGACATTTATTTGGTGACTCCACTGGGGAGATCTTCGATATCTCTCTGGTTAAATTTTATACTCGATTTTCATCGATACATATTTCTTTTCTATTTTGATTCTTTGATTGTTTTTGCTATTCATGATTTTTCCTGTTGCAAGGCAGCCCAACCTTGAGCCCGGTCTCCAAGACCAAACCAACATTGCTTTGAACTTGTTTCATACTATTTTAGACACTGCTAGAACCCGTGTTGAGCTTAACCGTTCTTGGGAAGCGATTGGAAGAGATATTAGTGTTCAAAAACAATTGGAAGCTAGATGTAGGCAGCCCATGAATCAACAATAAATTTTTGTTTCTTCAGTTTGGCCTTTCTTTCATGTCATTAGTTCCTTGTGCTTCTAGAAGAAGAAGAGGCTTGTCACCTAAAATCAATCATATTGTTGAAATAGGAAGAAGAAACATTGTGTTATCTTCCCAACATAGTTCTCTAAGGAGAACTTTATTCGATTCGTCCAACTCGTCTTTCTTTCCCTCATCTATCATCCACAATATGGCATCTAGTGGTGGCTCTGGTGGAACTGGAAGTGCTCCATATTCCCAATATTCATCGTCATCGGTGATTGGTAGCTTGTACAACCAGCATATACCATTCCAATCTAATACAAAACCCACCAAAGTCATTAAAAAGTATGCCCTTTTTCAGTTCAAAGAAGATTCCACGACCACACCATGGCATGTGTCTTCTCCTCTTAACCTAGTACCTGCTACTCGCCCACTTCCAAAGTTTAAAGAGAATTTGCCTAAGTTTTAAGGAAATAACATTGTCAATACTAATGAACACTTAGTGGCATTTTCGAATGCTTGTCATAATATAGGGGCTAACAACAATGACACTTGCATGCACCTGTTTTTCAATTCCTTGGAAGGAAAGGCTCCAACCAATTTCTTTGACCTTCCTCCTAAGATATTGTCTACTTGGGAGGAGTTGATTTATTGGTTCTGATCCACTTACGGGCAATCCAAAATCCCTACTGAGAAGTTAAAGGAGTATAATAACGTCACTTAAAAATATGGTGAGACCATCAAGTCTTTCAACTTGTGTTTTACCAAGTTGTATAGTCAAATCCCCGAACTTATCTGCCCCTAGAACCAAGCTTCCTTCATGCATTACTACAATGCATTGCCTTCTTCTTACCATCACAGGCTTCAAGAAAAGACCATTGATAATCTCGGCTCTGCTCTGCACACATGCTCAGAGTATGAGGAACAACTTGAATGAACTGGTTTACCCCAGGGAGAATCAATTCGATAGACAAATATGTTCGCTCTCTTACAGATGGTACAAGACATGAATAACTGTATGATAGCTTTTGAGCGGAAAGGTATTTTCAACCCCCTCACCCCTGGAGCTTCATCCTCTTCTACCCTTCCTTTTAGAAGTCCGGTTGAAAATAATTTCCAGCTGAAGGCTATCCTGCCTCGGAGTTGGTGTAACTTCCGCGAGGAACACCACGAAGAAACCACATGTGAGGTAACGAAGAGTGTCAGAGACAAGATATTTGGAAAACGACTAGAAGCCACTATTGTTGTCCTAGATTTCATCGATCCAGAAGATGTCATGATCATCAATACTAGGAACAAAGCTTATTCCCCAAAAGGCAAATTTGACCCTCCTCGCAGTTCCTCTAACCCGAGTTCATCTTCAATTGTTTCTATGCCCCAGGTTCCCAAAGTTCCCGAGAGTCAAGGAATCACTCCTCCTCCCCCCTCTTACAAATACAATGTCTTGAATCAATTGGCAAACATCAAGGCAGATGCAACCCTCCTAGACATGGTTGTCATCCATGAATAACATATGCATATGAAACAATTTATGGAAGGAAAATCTTTTGTTGTAGCCAATATTTCCGAAGAGGTAAGCAAAGAGGATTCTTCTGTAAATAAAGTAGGTGTACATAACTTCAGATACCCTGTAAAAAATTCCCCTTTTTATATTTTTGTAAAGATCATGGATAAAATCGCCCACTCTTGCCTCATTGATGGTGGGGCCCAAGTGTCATGTCGAAGATTATTATGGAGGAGCTAGGATTATCTTGTACAAACAAAAATGCCAGAAGCATGATTTCCTATAATAGTCTGCAACAAATGACCATAGGTGAGATTAAGGATGTAACCTTGGTTTTGTGCACTCATCCTGAGATGAGGACAACCCTCATCATTCAGGTGATTGATATGCCTGTAAGAAATTAATCAATTATCTTGGGGAGATATTGGAAATACCTAACAAGTGGATACCTCTAGCTCAACATGATGTATTTATTCGTTCCTCGGAATGGAAAGAATATCATAGTCCTTAGAGAAGAAATAATTTCACCCTACATAGAGAGTGTTCTGCAATCTAGTGTAAACTATATCGAAGAAGACCTAGGAGTGTATTCCATATTCGCTGAAGAAGATAATATTCCTCTGGAAATAATTGATTTAGAGGATGAATTGTGGCGTATGCACTTCGATGGTTCACACTCAAATGAGGGTAACAAGGCTGGTATTATCTTGGTTTCCCCTGTAAGAAAGATCCATAATCTGTCATACAGGTTGGAGTTTGCTTGCTCAAACGATGTCATTGAATTCAAATCTTTGTTGTTAGGCATTGAGAACGCCCTTAATCTTGGTTGTGGTCACATTTCAGTTTTCGAAAATTCTGAGCTTGTTGTGAACCTGACATGTAAGACATGCTCTCCTAGCAATAAGCTGATGGAACAATATTCCCAAACTATTTGGGCACTTGTCTCGAATCTCCTATATTTTAACATCACTCATGTTAGGAAGGAGTTGAATTCAATAGTTGATCGATTATATGTTTTGGCAGCCTCTCCTACTCAACATCTCTTTCCTCACTGGCCTGATTGTGCTCTCCAATCTCTACATCGTTCATACATTTCTAAAAATGAAAAATTCTAGAAGGCCATTCCTAACAATGAAAGCATTTGTGTTGCCAGTCAAAATGAACCTCTGAAGCATGAGAAGATTATATCTGTAGAAAATAATGAAATTCCTGAAGGATTGACTCTTCTCGAGGTTTCGTTTTCCTTGAGTGTTGGAGGAAATAAAGAAAAGGAAGAGGAGTCACAACTGAAGGTGATTGAAACCATCTCCATGAACATTAGGACACCTGGATCATCCTCGAACGTTAAAATAAATATCTAGGGTTCGGATAAAGAAAAAATGAAATCTATTGAATTACTTAGTGGATTTCAAAAGGTTTTTGCTTGGTTTAATGTGGATCTTCGTGGTTTTGATCGAGGTCTTGTTCATCGTACTATGAAAATAGCTAGGCAAAAACAAAAACTTGTTAATTCTGCACTGAAAACAACCTTTCAAAGGGAGTTGGGAGATTTCTTAAGAACTGAAATGTTTTCTTTTGTCCACCCTGAAGGGGTTTCAAATTGGGAACTTGCTTTGAAGATCCCTGATAATTTCAAAACCTACATTAGTCTTCGAACTTTCAAGTAATAAATTATAATAAATCCTTTCCCTCCTCTCAATATGAGAATGTTTCTGCAACATGTTGTAGAGTTACACTTGGAGCCCTTACTTGACAGTTTGTTTGGTTACAATAAAATCAAGGTAGAAGGAGAAAATTATCACAACACCATTTCCACCACTAATCGCGATACCGTGTCTTACAATTGCCTTCCCTCTGGCTTATTTGATACAAGTATCGCCTGGAGAAGGCCTATACACACAAATTTCGATGAGTCAGTTAATCTCCATGCTTATCTTGATGATTTAATCGTATATGTCAAAGGGATGATAGCTACATCAAGATTTCAAGTGTTGGGCCATTTTAGGATTACTTTTGTCTTGGACACTAACTCATAAATTTTAAAGGAATTGCAGAGACAATGGTTTTCCCACACCATTAGCAGTCCTCGTTTGAAATATTGTGAGGGACCAACGTGAAAATTTTTCCTTGCTGATTGAATCTTCTGTATACTAGTAGTTTAGCTTTGTTTACAATTTGTGTGCTTCTTTTTCTACTTTACAACACTTTGGTTCTGCTTCGGAGTTGTCTTTTTCTTGCTGCGTTTTATTTTTGTCTTTTATTACTGTTGTTTTAATTTATGCATTATTACTTCTGTTGCAAATTTTTTCTTTATCATCTTTTAGTATTTGGTTAGGTTATATTGTTGGATCAATTATGCCACAGTGACACTCTTGCAAATCATTGTTAGTCAATAACAATCAAGCTTGCACAACTACTATGATCTCTCCACTGAAGGGCCCTTGAATTTGTTACATATTTCCACTGCTATCTTACAAGCAATTGGTTGTTTCCAGCTTCTACTTGCCATTTCTTCATCCATCAATATCTTAAGAGAAAAACTATAAGCTTCCTCTTTCAAGTTAAGAGCTTATGATTATGCACACAATGGTAAATCCCCTCATACTTAACACTTTTCATGAGTTATTCCCAAATTCTCGGTAATCTTTCCATTAAATCCGCTCACTTCCCCCTGTTGCATAATCATTCGAGTCACGTCTTCTTGAAATTACTATTCTTGGTCTACGAAACCATGAGTTCTGAGTTCTAATCTGTTAAAAACAAATTTCCCTGTGGAGTCACTAGTTTGTTGATGATTGAAAACGTCAACATAATTTCGCCCGCAAAGTGTTGCTAAGCCTATTATTATATAAGACTAAATAATGCTAGTAGGTGGGACCCCCTTGAACTTTTGAAGATCAAGTCTATTCATTTTCAATGTTACGATGATGCGCTACAAGGTTACATGGTTGATAAGAATATGGTTGTCGTTGATATTAGTTAAGTTTTGAGATATTGTTCCTTCATGATTCTACAACCTGCTATTCATTTATGGTATTTGTTGTTCTCACCTATACAACATAAATGTTAGTGAAAATTACAGAAAGACATCTTGAGGAAAAGTAAAATACTATATCTAATGCAAAAAAAAAAGACCTAGCTCTACGATACTGCATGCATGAAAATACTTGTTGATAGTGGTTAAGTCCTAGTTAACAAAGAAATGACTAAGAAATATTGTTAAGTTACATTTTATATGCATATGGAGGAAATTTTGGTGGCACATTTGGCAAGGTGATAACGAATTGGTTAAAGGGATCGGTATTTGATATACATATGTTATAACGTGGTGGCTCATGGAAGTGATGGATTGCGTTTTTATGGTGATTATGTTATGGTTCGGGTTGATGTTGATCACACTATTTGGGGATGATTCTATACATGATTGTTTAGACTGTATAGTGGTCAACTGATTTATTTGAGTTATATCAGAAATGAAAACATAGGTGGTGCATTTGGCAAGGTGATTGCAAATTGGTTGAATTATTATGTGAACTTGGATTATGCTATGGTTTAAATGTATTGATACTATTGATGCACTAGTTGATTAATGGTGTTAGTGGAAGGCTCGTTGGCATGTACTATGGAGTAAATGAGATGAGGATGGAGGCGAAGTGCATTTATTGCACACCACCTTTACCCTTCCTATTGGTCTCCACCCTAGTAAGACTAATGTTGATCTTGTTGTTGTGTTCACGCTCTGTATTTTTAGCAGGGTGAAACCGCTCGACCACCTCTCGTCTTAAGGATTTTGATTAACATGTATGTCTCTTTTGGCCATTCTTGACTTCACTCTGGTTATGAAATGATTTTGTCTTAGTTGTGTGGGTTTGTGTTTGTCCTAAGTGCTGCAAATATGTGGAATTTTGGATTCAAATGAAAATATATGGTTCGACTTGTATCATTTTAAGTTCGTTGGATTGTTAGTCTTCCTGGGTGATAGATATTTATTACCACTGCGTGTTGGTTGAAGGGTTTTGTTTAAAATCATGGTTGGATGATTGTCTTCATGGTCATTGGGTTTGATTAAGAGCCATGTTTCCTTATTCGGCCTTGTCAAGGGACTGTCTCTTGTCCACAAGCATCACAACCCCTTGCGTGTACACCTTCGGCCTCGAAGTCTCACTGAAGTTAGTTATGTTCCTCCTATGAAGGCTACTGTGAAAACCCTTAACCCTCCAGGACGGGGTTGCATAGGGAAACTGTCGAGCCTTTCAAGTGGATTCCAGTCACTATGGTCTATTACGTTGAATACGGGCTCACCCATGGGTCATATAGCCATCATGTTGGTTTAGTTTCGCGTCACTACCTCTGTGATAATGGCATGAGCCCCGCATTGCCAATTGCACTTTTAAGGGTCACAGTCGTCAACCTGTTGTTAAAGAATCATGTTTTTGTTATGAAAGGGCCTATGCCATTTTTGTTTTGGTTCGTGGGTACACACCGTTATCACGCTTGTTTGGTCTATTGCTTCCCTCACCATAGTGTCGAACTATTGGTTATTATACATTCGTTAGAGTGGTGCTTATGATGTTCAGATGGTTGTTAGCATTAGTCAAAGGGGTTGGTGTGGTTCACGCATGTCGTGTCCTATAGGTGTTGTTCATAGAATTAGAATTTTGGATTGAATATGTTTACTGCATCTCTTGTCATTGCTAGAATACACTTGAATGTATGCGGCCTGGTCACTCACATGCGACTTAATAAATGGCCTAGACTGAATTTTTGTTTTTGAGTTATATCGTGGATATATATTCATGTGTGGTTATGGGAATTATGATACCGTGGAATCCTCTCAGTTGTGCATTGTGTATAATATGGATGGCTTGCTTTGGATGTCGAGTGATACCCCCGAATTCTAAGTGTGTTTGTCTTTTGAAATGATCACTGTTGATGACAGTTGTGTGGGATGTTTGGCTCATTTTTAAGTCGCATTGAGATATTTGTTACACAATGACATGGTTACAGGGTTTCGGAAAATGGCTTCTGCATAGCCTATGTCTAAATAGTGACTATTGGTTATAGTCAATCGCCTTTCAGGCGTGATATGTGAGGTCTTGATTATTTTGATTTTTTTACTGCATATATATGTATGGTAACAAATATCATTACAAGATCTCGATTGGCTCTATTAACATAAGTAGAGTCTTCATTATTATTTTGTGGAAACACTACTTTCAAATACAGACGTGGATTGGGAAAATGTATGGAAATGATGGATGTTAATGGTTACAGATCGAGTGCTATTGTTGATTGTTATAACATGCAGAATGTATGAATAAAAGGAACACAACCTCTTACAAATTTTGTGAAGTACTTGTGTTTCGTAATGGCATTGTATTGTATATTTTATTATTGGAGGGTGAACTAGTTAAATACAAAGGAATTACTACTTAGTCATCTAATTGTTGGTTGATGTTATGGATTGCTTGATTAATCTCATGAACAATAAACCTTTTTTTCCCCCTCTCATTATCTCATTTTCCGCTAATTACAACCCCCTCACATATCCCATATTCACTTTTCCCTCCTGTTCTGATATTGATCACAACTAAGAAAATTTATGTGTTATATTGGATAGAAATGGTAGAATTATGTGTGGATTGCAGTGAGGTTTATTGGTTTTCTTACAGTGGATTGTTGTTATCATTGAGCAATGACCATATCTCTTCCCTTTCATTATATCATTTTTTTCGCAAATTACAAACTCCTCATGTATCCCTGAACATTTTTTTCCACCCCCCCTGCTCATTAATTAACATTAGAACACTTTTTATGGATCGGATTGCATGATCTTGATACATTCTGAGCCAAATTTGTTTTGTGTTTTCAAGGAGTTGTCATGCATGGTTATTTAAAAGACTAGTTTTTAATTGTTAACATATGCAAGATGAGTTTTTTCAATCGAGGAAGCCATGGCCGAGGAAATAGAGGTGTTCCCATGTGATTAGTGAGATAAAGCCTAAAGGCTCTGCCAAGCTCAAGGCAATTTTAGGGAAATCGGGAGGTGACAACAACAACCAAGGAAGGGTTGCTTCACATAATGGAAAATATGGGTTTTAATTTTTATGTCATTTATTGTTTTATGACAATGGACTCCATGGATTTTGGACAACATGTTTTATTTTGGACATATGAGTATTAGTCTGAATTATTTTGAAGTTTTATGAGCTAAAATGGTCAAAGGAAAATATTTTTTGAAGGGAGACACAAGGGGTGTGTTTTCTTAACAAATGGATTATGTTATAATGTAATGATTGTTGTAACTAGGGGGGTCACAAGGGGGTCCCACCTATTAGTTATTATTTAATTATGACCCTATTATGATTATTACTTTTCCCCCCTTCCTTAACTAAAGGTAGTTAAGGCCTTATGTTAGCTTAACTAATAAGTTAGTTCAACTACTCTAACCAATTCTAAATTGTTAAAAGATGAACTAAGGGGAGGAACAAGAGGACGATAGAAGAAAAAAGCATGCTAAGGTTTGCTCTTTGAGTTATGTTGAGATAGTTCAGTTTTCATTCATTCATATATTCATCATAGCCTAGTTCTCTTTTTTGATAGCAGGGTCTTATTGTAGACAACAACATTTAGGGCTGAATCAAATCATTCAGACACTTGTTCTTTAGAGGTGTTGATATATCTTTGATAGTCTGTGTAGACTTGTCTGTTTGTGAATTAACTTTCATGATTGATAAAGGCTATTGTGCAGAGTCAAGTGGGCAACAATTTGTGGCAAACTGATCCAACTTTTAGAGTTCAATTTTGGTTTTCTATCAAAGGTCCTTTTGTATGATCCATCGGGGATTACTAAGTTTGACTTTGGTCCAAGATTTATGTGTGAAGTTTTGTAAAGACAATGAATCTTTGGTGAATTGAAATGAAATAAGGGATTGCTTTATGTCTCATATACAATGATTATGATCTTGGTGTCTTTACTTATGTTCTTACATTTATTTCAACAACTTATATTTTCAGAAAAATACATAAAAAGTGAATTTCTAGCAAGATTTTTGTTGATAAAAGACTAGCCTAAGCACTTGTAATTAATACTTGTGAGTTAGGATATATATTTTTGTTGGCTATAAACATAGGGTGATATTCTCGTATACTTTAGTTTAGCCAAGTAAAGTCTGAAAATGATTGAGTAAGATCAATTCATATCTTGTCCTCAACAAAGCCGAAGTGACAGAGAACCCTAGAATGATTAATAAAGTTGAAAAGATGAACATGAGACAAGAAAACCATGAAGAAGGTCAAGAAACTAAGGATCTGTTACAAAACCAGAACAAATCAGAATCTATGTTATTACAGTTGAAAGAAACCCTAAATGAGCACATAGACAACAGTTTACTAGAGATCTTAAAAGAAGAGCAATGCATAGAAATAAGAATAGGGGGCTTCGACATAGATTGTGTATTAGATGAGGAAACACATGTGAATATTATGCCATAAAGTACTTGGAAAATTTTGGGAAAGCCTAGTATGATTCCTTCATTGGGAAGGATAGGATTTTTTAAAGGAGAGATGATAACCCTATGTGGAAGCGTTACTAATGTACCTATGATGGTGCATGGAACATCGATAGAAGAAGAATTTGAAGTCATTAAGTTTGTTGAGAACAATGCCCCTTTTTCACTTTTGTTAGGAAAGTCTTGGATTGAGAGAGATCAAATCCAAACGAAAGCAGAGGAGGAAGCTATAGAACAAAAAAAAACAATAATTAAGGGACTTCATGGCTAAGAAAATAGCGAGAATAATAGAAGAACGAGAGGATAAGTCGAAGCGACAGAGAACCAGATAATTAGTTGTCGAAGTTGGAAGAATGTAGGAAGACTTAACGAAGTTTTCCAATCAGGAGAAAAGAGCATCCACCACAGAAATAGTAAGAGCCAAGGCATTACACTTGAACCCTTTGAAATACCCTCAACAGTGCAAAGTTACTACGCTAAGGGAAGAAAAGAATACGAATGGAAAGAGGAATCCAGAAACTCGGATCACAGGGAAGAAGGCCAGAAAGCTCAGTAAGAAGAAAAAAAAGTTAGAAAGACTATAGGAGGTGTTGAGCTCCAGTTTTGCCATACTTTTCGCCATACAAATATACTCATCATTACACCTTCTCCCTGCATTTCATCAATAATATATCGCTAATTATACCATAAACCTCCATTATCTCTTGTTATTCATCCTATGTGGTTAATACATAATTTTCCATATTTTTAGTGATTAAAATGATGATTATACAATAGTTGTGTTGATGATGGTTTAATCCTATGTTTCTATGTCCAAGCAGCATGTTCAACTTCTGGTATATGCATTGTCCATGTTTCGGTACTTGTATTGTTCCTGTTCTAGTACCCTCATTGTAGGTCATCTGGTAATCCAATTCATCTAGTACCAGAAGGTTCTACATTCATATGGTACCCACACTCCATGTCATCCAATACTTTGTAGTGATCCGGTACTACCTTTGCGTTCATCCGGTACCAACTCTCTGCCTCTTCCGGTACCAGCTTCATTTGGTACCAGATTGCGCCTATTCCAGTATTAGCTCCATCTGATACTACCATTGCATTGGTCTGATACCCATAGTCATGAATATGTTCATCCGGTACTAAAACCCTACCTATAAGATTCAGGTACTAATTGTTCTAATCCAGTACCAACTGTGTTAATCTGGTACTAGAAATAATTTGAAATTTTGGAAAGCTTCTAGAGGAAAATCAGGTACATGGGTTTTGTCCAAAGACACGTTTACATGTGGATGCAGGAGGCAAAATTAACCCATCTCACACGTGTGGATGTCCAGCTCAGGGGGAATGATTATGCCAAAATTAGTAAAAATTTGAAACTACCAACTTGCACCTCGATTTCTGTGCAGATGGAAACATATATAGAAATTATATGGAATGAGTTTTGTTTAGAATATGGAAAATTGAGTAAGACGTGAGAATTTTTTCAAAATCAGAATTGGTTTGGAATATATGGGTGGGGGACTAACTCAAATCTGCCCAAATTGCAATAAAACCCAAATTTTTGAGGATTTTATCTAAAAATGTAATATTTGAAATATGAGCATTGGGATTCGGTCCCATACACTCAATGATTATTCATGTATAAATAAGCCTCATAGGGCTATGAGAAGGAGCCATTATTGTCATGAAGTTTTTGTAAGTGAGAGATTTGTTTTTGTGAGAAAGCTTTAAGGAATTGGTTGTCATGTAAAAACAGAGTTCCATGATTAAATGAAAAGATGATTGTTGTTGATCTATTGTGCATCTCCTTGGCTTGATCTCATCTTTCTCAGCAGTGATAGTCACCTGGGAAGGGCCCCTCAGTGTGGGTAAGCATTGCTATGTTCAATTTATTTAGTTTTAGTCCATCATATTTTCATTTTATTGTATGGTGTGTTGTCTAATTAGTTTTCTCTTTAATTGCAGTTTTAGTTCTTATTCAATATTAATAAGACTCAAGATTCATTCTTCATATGTGTGCATATTTATTCCAATTTTATAACACCACTTTGTTGTTTTACACAATTGAAGTTTTTTTACTCCTTTGAACATTGTTGACACTTGATTCATGTGACAGTTATATAATCCATTTCTGCACTGTCTTGGCGTCAAGAATCTGGTTGGCATAAACAATATGTTTGTGGTATCATTGCTTGAAGAGCTGATCACTATTTGCACCTCTGTCATATGACAAAAAACTGCTCTTAGTAACATTTATGAAGTCACTTTTGAACATTGGATTTTATCCCTGGTCATGAGATTTGAAACACATGGTGTATATCATTTCTTTTTATTGAATCTATGTCCTTAAAACATAACAGTACAACATCTCAAAGGACTGGTATATTTACTGTGATTTCTATATTAATGTTGGTGAGTGGATTAATAAGTCTAGCATGTTCAAGATTCAAACTTTGGGTTCAGGTTGATCATTGTTGACATTTCTTTGTCTTATTATCACAAACGTATAACATACACACCTTGAAGCCTGATGTAATCATGCGATTCTTAAATATTGTTGAATGCACTGATATGCATAGTATGTTGGCATCCATTGAACAAATAGTGCATTTCCTTCCGTCTATTCCTCTTCATATAGATCATTGTTACATATTTTCATTCATTCAGTAGATCCATTATTCTATTAGGAAGATTTCATTATTGGTGTTGTATCCATTTGAAGAATTGTCTTGGAGTTTTAGTTTCATTTGTTTACAAGTCATTTTCTGATTGTCTTCATTATCTTTTAATCTAGTTTGCTTTGATTTTGTTTTCTTGTATCTTAGCTAACCACTACTGGAATCCATTGAAGGACAAGAAACTTAAGTAAGCTACTCATGATTAGTCACATGAACATCACCCTGAGTGCATGAAAGACTGTGATCTAAGCCTTCATAGTACTAAGTTATTCATATGTCCCAGTGATGAATCCTTAGTGTTAATTTCCTGCAGTGTGAGTTTGAAGATGGTTTTGTCGACTTTAGGTTAGGTTAGACTAGGCTCTAGTTCTGTGTTTCCTGCACCTTCACCTAGAAGCTTACGAGCCCCGATTGATAATTAAATGTGGGAATTAATAATGCATATATTTAGCCCCAACAAGATGTTCCAGTGAAGACTTCGCAGGAAGCGAGCTTGTTGAACTTAAACATCGTCATAATAGTAGAACAATGCAAAATGACACTTCACCACAGAGAAGCTATATGACCGTTGGAGGCGTCCCGACCGTTAGAACGACGTTCTGGAACAGTTAGAAACACAGTTATTGCGAAAAATATTTCCATGAGACCATTGAGACCGTGCCATAACGGATGGAATCGTATTGATTAATGAATTTTGACCCATTGGAGGAATCCGTTACGATGTTGTTTATTTAATCCGTCGCATGTTTCACTAGGACTACTTTTGCAAATTGAGATATTCAAGCTAATAGAGATGTGATTTCCTACCGCGCTGTGCTATCTAGACCTCACCATTGATTCGATTACCTTGAGTATCTGTTCACCTACCCGATTTATTTGACCACGAGTGTGTATGTCGGGCGAACGTAGCGTAATAGAGAAGTCTGTGGAGGATATCCTAATAGACCTTATGGCTGAGAAAGTTATGTTCGCAGGATTACAAGCATCATCGCCGGGAGGATTGCAAGCATCCCCCTCGACTAGACGTCAATCTGGGCCCTCCCGAGCTACAACAGAGAAGATAAGAAAGCATCGTGACGATCTGGAGAACGTCAAGCAGATCTCGTCGGTCTTGCCCGACTACATCCCGCCTTTGGGCATGGTTAGTCATGACAACGTCCCAAGAGACTTTGAGTACACACTCATCACGGTGTACCTCCCAAAAGGGATACATGCAATAGGACCGCAGTTGGGAATGATCCCATCTCTCAAGATAAGTGATTTTAACCTAGGTTATAGGAAGAATTATGTGATGCTCGCACCGTATCGATACCCGATGAAAATGACTGGGAAGAAGCGTAAGATAGTTCCCTAGCCATGGATCAAGGAGATCGCAAGGTCAACTACCTTAAATGTCATGAAGATCCCACACTTTGGTAGACATCGGGAGGTTAAGGTGTGTGTTAAATTCCTCCTGTCGTGCTTCCATGGTGGGTACCTGTGGTTGGATAGGCACATCACTATGGATCTGATGTTGATCCAACTCATTACTAGACTAAGCATGCAAGGAACATACCCTAATTAATTCTACCCTGGGAAGACATCAGATCACTCCTTGGTGCAACGAATAAAATAATCATACGACGATGTGGAGAAAGGGAAGCGAGGCTACAAGGTAGCCTCCATCCAGGATGGCACAGTGTGCCTAGATTGTTAGTTGATAGTGGGAAATATCATCAGAAAGAACCACCCTACACAAGTAACATGATTCGTAGTCGACCTTGTAGGAAAACACGTCGAAGGGATGCATATGAACTCGACAAGATATCTCGTCAATGAGTTGGAGAAGGGTTATTGTGAAGCGCAAGACCAAGGTTATGAATTCCAGTTTAGTTGGTTGTTGATTCTTATAGCATTTGTCACTTGAGAGATACCGGAGGGAGAGAAATTCCCAGAAGTCGAGCCATCAGAACCACTATCCATGAGTTTCACCACCTTGTGGTATTCAAGTGATATGGCGAAGCAATGACAATCAAATGTGGTGTTCTACACCTACTACTTACATCTCAAGCACACAATTGAATCCTTCCCCCGAATGACGTCGAATAAAATCCATAGGTTCAGGCCACTCATGAATTTCTACACAGATCGACACTTCATATATATCACCGCGCGCAGGGACAAAAAAAAGGAGGATCTACAATCTTACTACAAATTGACTAAGGAAGATATGGAGGAGATAACCAAGGAATGGCCTGCAAAATTCCTTGTACCAGTGGAGGATGCAGAACTCTCTGACCCTGATATCATTGGAAGCCCATTAGTCACCCGAGTTGAACATGATGGACAGGGTAGTGACAAGAAGAAGAAGAAAAAGGAGGAATTGCAGGACATCGACAGTGAGGAGAAGGCTAATGCATTGGAGGAAACTGCGTCTGATTCACCTGCAGGAGGAGGAGGCGATGAAGTAAACCAAGAGGAGGAAGGGGAAGAAGATAAGAAAGAAAAGGGAGAAGTAACACTACCAAAGGATCCCCTTACAGAGGCCGAGACATTAAATAAAAGGAAGGGTTCTCCGCAGAAACCCTCAGCGCGGAAGAAATCTCGAGCCAATAAGCCTCCATCATAGAATGTGCTCACGATGGATGATATCCAACTCATCATCACAGCCGTCAAAGATGCCTCAGAAGACATCCTGCAGAGACATGGAGAGAAGCAAGAAACATTATATGAAAAGATCGAGAAACAACTGAAATATATCCAACAAGCTCTTCAGTCAAGCTATGCAATGTCCATTGCGCCACCTTCAACAGATAATGTAGAATTGGGGGATGATCCCACCCAACTACGCATACTAGCGGATGCAATAGAGAATCGGCTTCGTCGAGTCTAGGAAGAAAAGGAGCAGGCCACAGAAGCCTTGATGCAAGAAAAGGAGGAGGCCTTAGAGAAAATTCAGGTTGCACAACAAGAAAAAGATGACCTTCGGGCGAAGTTCGAAGTGGACAAAGAGAAAATCCAGAAAGAGAAAGATCAACTTCTCGCGGAGAAAATTGGGATTAGAGAGACAGTGACTAGAGAATTAAGCTATATTCCAAGATTGGCACAGATGGAAGAAGAGACAACTCAGATCCAAGTAGGGAAGCTCACTGAGGCTATTCAACAGCTCCAAGCAAGAGTAGCAGAGATAGAACTTCAAGCAGTGCCTAGCACTCCGTAGGAAGTTCGAGATCAGATGGAAGAAACTACCAAGAGAAAATTAGATAGAATCAGGGCGTTGGACACATAATGAAAGGAAATTAGTGATCGAAGTGTGTATACCTACGAGCGCCTTGCAGAAGACCCAGAGTTGAGGAGACAAGAAGCACAACTCTAGGAGGCAAAGTAACAGGCTTCCATTGTGCACGCACAGCTGAAGATGATTACTACAGTGGAGAAGATGAAGAGGTCGCAAGAGCAATGTGCAGTTCATCAACAGGTCACTGCCATCCAGATCAGAGTTATGGAGGTGACACAATGACTCCAGCCGGTGTAGGATGAAGCCTGCACACTGTTCGAAGAGATCGAAGGACAAGGCGCATAGATGGAACAAGTGGTCACAACAGTGTAACAACACCTAGAAGGGTCTGTCACTGAGCAAGTAATCCAGGAGTTCCCCGAGCAAGAGGCTCTGGCGAAGTAGCAAGTCGAGGCAACTCGAGGCCTTCGAAGCAGAGTTTACCAGATCATAGTGACTCGGGACAAGTCACAGGTGAGTTTTGGGGGCCTACTGGCTCTTGAATAGGTTTTGAGGAAACACTGGTCGTGTTTTACCATTCTTGGGACTTCGACAGGCTGGTCGAAGACGAAGTGCTCAGGCGAAGCGGAGATCGTGGGATCTAGTAATGCATTATTAGAAATAGCATTACTAATCTAATATGCCCCAATTAAAGGGTAATGAGCCAATATTAGGGCTTAACATGCCCCTCCCCTTGAGACAAGTGTTGTCCACAACGCTTGAGTAACTCTGGATGCTTCTGTATAAAAGATCATCTTCCCAAGTGGAATATTCAGCCGGTAGTTTCCTCCATTTAATGAGATACTCTGAAATGGATCTATTCCTCAATTGGCGAATTCTTGTGTCAGTGATGGCTTCAGGCTCCAATATGATTTTTCCTTCCTCGTCAAGTTC
>ML785793.1:41969-63370 GCA_009831015.1 Picea engelmannii | reverse complement strand
TGATTACTTCAAGTTAGGGTTGTTGACTAATCCAAAACTAGGCATGTGAGACTAAAGAAAAGTTTGATGAAAATGCTAGTCTCTTGTTGTTAAAGTTAAGGAAGGTTTGCAGGAATGTGATCAGATACACCGGGTCTATTACAAAGATACATATCATATTTTGAGGATGAAATTGATGAGGGCCTTTGGTTGAGGTACATGTTGAGTACATGGTTGAGACAGTAGTTGATTAGTTGGCACATACATGAAGCGTATAGTTGATGATGTTGGTACATATTGACGAGTCATAGTTGATGAGTAGTTGACACATGATTGGTACATACTTGGTACATGGTTGGATGCACTTGTTTATGGTACAGGTTGATTACAGGTTGGTGCATGGTTGATGCACTTGTTTATGGTACAGGTTGATTATAGGTTGATGCATGGTTGATGCATGGTTCAGATTTATTGGTACAGGTTCATTACAGGTTGGTTCATGGTTGATGCACTTGTTTATGGTACAAGTTGATTACAGGTTGATGCATGGTTGATGCATGGTTCAGATTTATTGGTACAGGTTTACAACGGTATATCTCACAGTGATAGTGTGACAGTGGTTCCATCATTCTACTTCTACTTCAGGGTGGCAGGACGGGGCAAGGACAGGTGGTTGTAGCCACCTTCCGGTTGTAGCCGGAAAACATTGGGGGTTGTAGCCTCCTTCTGGTTGTAGCCAGAGATTTGGGGATTTGGAGCTTCCCTCAGGTTGTGTCCTGAGAAACTAGGAGGTTGGAACCTCCTTCCAGTTGCAGCTGGAAAACAAAGGAAGTTGGTGCTTCCAATGAATGTAATTCTTCAAGACATATAAGAAAAAACATTCAGTGGTTTTTTCCCGATTTGGGTTTCCACGTAAAAAATTGGTGTACTGTGTATGTGTATGATTGTTCATTTGTTCATTGCTTATTTACTCTGCAGTTATTGGATAATAATGCTTCATTGATATAGCACTTGGATTATATAGTTAAAAGGGATTAGATTGCTCTATTACTGATTCACCCCCCCTCTCAGTAATCCAACATGATCTTGTTGCCCAATCAATGCATTATTAATCATTGGTAAGTCTGAACCTAGGAATTAATTCTTTTAGCTACGGCCCACTCTATATGTTCAAAAATTCAATTTTAATAAACTTTTCCTTAGTATTTTAATGCCACATGCCCAAACTATTCATGACTATATTTTAATTTGTTGGGTAGGATAATGGGCATATAACTCTAGGAAACCACTTTTATGATGCTCTTGATATCTTCATATTTCCAACAAGATCTTGTTTCTTCAATTTGGACCTCTATAGCTCAATCTATGGTTTTTTGAAATAAAGGTTCTAAATCAATGGCACTTTAGGAAGTCAC
Source organism: Picea engelmannii (assembly GCA_009831015.1). NCBI lineage: Eukaryota > Viridiplantae > Streptophyta > Pinopsida > Pinales > Pinaceae > Picea > Picea engelmannii. The sequence goes on along the minus strand of ML785793.1, from coordinate 61,976 downwards.
ATGGACCTTTTACCTTTCTTGGAAGTTGTCCTTTCAACTTGATTTTCTATAGGTCATGCTACTCTTGTCTAACAGTTACAGAATTATTTTCAAAAAAATTATCTTTTTCCAACTCTTCCTAAAATTCTAGTGCTAAGTCCTCTATGGCAAGTATGACATAATCCTTAGTTTCCTGATACAACATGGAAGGCTCATAGAGTTTCATATTTTCCACATTCACGATTGATAAATGCAAATGTACACTTCTTCTCTAATACTTAAAGGACTACACCAAAAATCCTTGATCTTCTTACTAGGACCCTATAGCCTTTCTTTGTTTAGATATAACCAAACTTTGTCTCATACCTTGAATGTTTTCTTAGTTCTGTATTCATCATGTCAAGCCTTGTACCTTTATATGACTTCAATGTTTCCTATACTTCAAATGAATTTTCCTAATATTTCCAAAAAAATTCTCCACTTAATATGTTTCTCATATGATGTATTCCCACAGTCCTCCTTGATGTCCATATACAACATCCAATGTTGAAGGTGAAAAATACCCAAACCAAGTTTCAAAAGGGGACTTACTAATACAAGTATGGATTTATATATTATAAGAGTGTTAAATATATATCATGTTTTCATCCTGGATATTTAGATGCTTCTGATTGTAACCCCTCAAAATATGAATCAATGTCCTTTTGATTACTTCTATCTACCCATATATTTGTGGATGGAAGGTTGTAGATCTCTTCAACTTGGTGTTCATATTTTCCCAAAGTGTGGTCCAAAAGGCATTGATAAATCTAGTATCCCTATCTGAGCTGATTCTCCTTGGTATCCTAGAGTGCACCCATAGATATTAAAAGAACATGTTTACTGCTTCTTGTTCTTTGATGGTCTTTTTACAAGACATAAGAATGCACATATTGCTAACCTTGTCTAGTACCACAAATAGATAGTCATGTCCCTTCCTAGTTGTTGGAAAACCACCCACAAATTATATGGAAATGCTTTCCTAAGATCGAGTGGTATAGGAAAGGGATGGTATAAACCTTGATTTCTATTATTGGTCTTGCTGGTACAACAAAGTATGCAACCTATAATGTATTGAGCTACATCTTATTGTATTTTGGGCCAATACACATACATTTGTAAGTTGGCAATTTTCTTCCCAACACCAAATTGTTGTACAACCTTCAAGGTGTTATCCCCTATGGTAATTTTTAGTGTTTCACCTTTAAGAACACAAATCATGTCTAGATTGTAGATAAACTCATTCTAGAGGTGATAGTTAAGCTTATTGTCACCTTATTCTACATGAATTTGGCCCTATAGCTATTGAAACACCTCTTTAAAGTCTTAATAAGATGTGTATGTCTCTTTGTATGTATCGTGGGTAAAGGATCCATGTGCATAAAAGTTCCCAAATATATAATATTGGATGTGATGGCCTTGAAAGTATGTCTTCTAACTTATTTGTTTTTTCCTTCTTATATTTGATGACTAGATGAAACTACTACAAAAGCCCCATCCACTTGTAGTGTTTGGTTTGATGAAGTTCCCACTTCTTAATAGCTTGAACCATGTCATAGATTTGCTTATCGTACTTAGGGTAGTTCATGAGTCCCGCATGAAATATTTCAAATTATAGCATACCAACTTAACTCCCTACATCATGGTTGCTCCTGTAGAATATCCACTTGCATATGTCTCCACTTCTAAAGTCTTATACACGTTAGTCAATGAAAGCAATAGTGCTTGACTAATATTTCATTTCAACTCATCAAGAGTTTTCTATTTATTATCTCACCACTGGAAACTATTACCACTCTATGTTATGGCATAGAGTGGTGAATCTACCATTGAAAATGATGCTATGAACTTCCACAACTAGTGAGCTACCCCAAAAAAGCTCCTAACTTCAATGACATTAGTAGGAACTGGACACTTGAGGATAGCCTCCATCTTCACAAGATATATCTTGAGTTCCACTCCACCAATAATTACCCCAAATATATCAATAATCATTAAGATAACTCACATTTCTTAAGTTTATCCAACAATTGGTTCTTTTTTAGAGTCTTTAACACATACATGAGATGTGAGATGTGGTTTTCACAGGTAAATATATAAACCATTGTGTCATCCAAATACACTATTACAAATGAATTTAAATAAGGACGCAATACATCATTCATCAATCACACAAATGTAAATGATGCTTTACATAAACCAAAAGGCATAACTAGCTATTAATACAAACCTTTCCTTGTCCTGAGTGTAGTCTTCCAGATGTCTTCTTATTTAATACAAACCTAGTGGTATCTCAATTTGAGATCCAAATTCATGAAATATTTGGAATGTTGAAATTGATCTAACATATCATCAATCCATGGAAAAGTGTACCAATTCTAGAGTGTGATCTTGTTCAAATCTCTATAGATAATACACATTCACCAAGTCCCATCCTTATTGGGTGCTTGATCCATGTGGATATATATGGCCACCAACCTTTTCCAACTAGCTCAAAACAATTTTCTGGCAATTTTGGTAGTTTACTATTTTTAGTCGTTTTTCACTCCCGGAGCCGTTTTGAGGCCCTAAACGATGCTTTTTGGGAAAATGGTGAGAAATATGAAAGTTCCTTTGACATTTCCCCCAAAATTAATCTCCTTGATGATCCCTTTCCAACGGGCGATCATACGCCTAAAATGAAGATCGTATGCAAAAGTTACGACCCCAGGAAGTTGATGTACTAACTTACCCAAACGGGGCCCACATGACTTTTGGCGCTTCATCTCCTAGGGTTAGGTTTTTGGATGTCTAGGGTTTTTGTCATTCCTTTTTATTGTAAAAAGGCCTTCAGAGCCTCATTTTAATCATATTCTTATGAATGAGCGCAGTCGTCACATCTCTTCTCAGAGATAAGTCGCCACCATTCCAACAAGCTTGTTTCCGCTGCATTTTATAGTTTCAACTTATTTACTTATTGAATAGAAAACTAGTTTTTCTGTATTTCTGTTATTTTGGGTTAAGCATTTATTAGTAATATGTAGTCATTTCATTCTTCTCATAAAATTTGGATCAGCGGTATCAGATCAGTCTGCTCCTTGTCATCTTAATGCATGTTCTCAACAAGGTTAGAGTATAGAGAATTGGGTCTCGATCTTATTTCTCTTGAGGACAAAAGCTCTCGCATGCCCAAGTGACCTCTCATGGCAGGAGAAAATAAAGATGATAGGACATGAGATCCTTTCAACCTGTTAATTAAGGAAGCTGTCGCGCAACAAAGGAGCGACATGATGGATAGTTTTGTGCAAATCCTTCAACAACTACCAACAAACGACACATCTTCTTTGAACGGAGGCGCCACCCCCTTCAAGGTACAAATAAACTTTGATATTACTATATTTGAAGGTCATATAGACACAGATACTATAGACAAGTGGTTTAATCTACTAGAAGGGTATTTTTCTATCCATAACTTTTCGAATAGAAAAAATATTACTTTTACACTCCTCAAAGTTGTTCTCCATGTCAAATATTGGTGGGAAACTTTCTCTGAGAAAAAGGAAACAGAGGAACCCTCATTATTTATAGTCATGTCCACCTAGGAATCCTTCAGGGATTCTATTAAGGAACAATACTACTGTCAAAAGTTATGAAGACTTGTATACCAAATGGACCACACTGCGGAAAGAAAGAGACCAAGCAATGCTAGATTTCACAAATATCTTCCATACCTTATGCACCAAGCTGGGTATCAAATATTCAGAGAGACATCTAGTGCTCAAGTATCGCGATGCTCTGCATAGATACATCCAAACCGAAATGGAATTTTCGAACATCTCATCCTTGGGCGCGACCTACTGATATGCCGTCAAAATCAAGCAGAAGCTCAAACAAAAGACGTGGCAATTTGGGCTTGGGAACCCCGCACAAAAAAATCCAGGAAAGGGTGGCCCCAACCCATAGAAAAAAGGATAGAGCAAAGATGGATAGTATTAGGAAAACTAGTCCAAGCCGCAAGAAAAGAAGGACACTAGAAAGACAAATAAAGATATCGAGAAGTGGTGTGACTTCCATAAGATCCCTTGGCATAACACTACTGACTGTTGCTCAAATAAGTCGCTGGTGGCCTAAGTAAAAGCCTCTAAATTAGATGTGGGTTATGAATTTGAGCCAGAACTAGAAAGGGGAAGACAAATCATTGACGTGGAACCCAGTGCCACCGTTTCTACCACCAAGCTCCAACCTGGTGAACCAGATGAGCCAGAAGAAGGAGAGAACCTCTTCGATTCACAGATGTGGGTAAAAGGAACCCCGCTGCACTTCATCGTTTATAGCGGTAGCTAGTAGAACCTCATCTCAGCAGAGGTCGTCAAGCGGTTGGCCCTACCGATAACGCCGCACCCACAACCCTACACCATTGGACAACTCCGCTAAGAAAACGATCTTCGTGTCAACCAACAGTGTCGACTCTTGTACGACATCAAGCCCTTCAAAGACGAGGGATTGTGTGATGTTGCTCCTCTCAAAGTTTGTGATGTTCTTTTGGGCCAACCTTATTTATGGAAACATCATGATGTATATGAGTCTAGGCCTTGTAGTGTTATTATTACCTTGAACAAGAAATTGTACAGGATACTCGAGGCAGTCCCACCTAGTGTTATTTCCTTGATCTCTACTAAGCAATGTAGGAAGGTCATCTCTCAGAAAGGGAAGTTTTTCTTCTTCTTGATTCTCTCTCAGAATAAGAGAAATATCATAGCCACATCCAGGGTCTCTACGACCGACCTCTCCACACAACAAAAGCAAGTAGATAAGGTCGTGGAAGAATACTCGGAAAAAATCTCCTTCGGCATGGACATGGTCCATTACCTAGGCTACATCATTGATCAGCATGGCATACATGTGGATCCAACCAAGGTCTAAGTCATCCGTGACTGGCCAGCCCCAACCAAACTCACTGAGCTTCAGAGCTTCTTGGGCCTTGCCAATTTCTACCACAGGTTCGTGTTGGGATTCTCCCATATTGCATGGGCCCTCAGCTAAATAACCAGGGGTGGTGGTAAGGAGAAATTTACGTGGGGTCGGTCCCAACAACAAGTGTTCGATGATTTGAAGCAACGCTTATGCTCAACCCCAGTACTTTCACTACCAGACCTGCAACAATCCTTTGAGATCGAGACATATGCTTCAAACTATGTTGTGGGCATTGTTCTCACCCAACACAACCACCCCGTGGCCTATCATAGTGAGACACTATTAGATGATGTACATAAGTACCCTACTTACGACAAAAAAATGTACTCCATTGTGCAAGCCTACCGCCAGTGGAGACATTACATTCTTAGGAAGGAGACAGTCATCCACATTGATCATAAACTACTACAGTTCATGTAGACACAAGAAAAATTGCAGAATGATCACCATCAAAAGTGGTCTACATACTTGCAACAATTCCACCTCAACATCAAGTATAAAACATGAAGCACCAATCGCGTCGCTGATTTCCGCAGCAGACCGTCAATTACAACACTCACCATGGTGCTAGACTCTTGCAGCCATGAGACCTCTGGATGCCCCCAACTCTATGAGACAGACCCAGACTTCGCCACCACCTACCAAATGTTGGGTGCAAACGCAATTGTCGATAATTTCCATCTTCAGGATGGGTTGTTGTGTCATCTGGGCCATATCTATGTTCCATAAAGAGAGTGAGCGAAACTGATCTGGGAAGCCCACTATAGTCGGGTGGAAGGAAACTTCGGCGTCGAAAAGACAGTGGCGATGCTACAAACACATTTCTACTGGCTGAAACTTTGACAGGAGGTCAACAAGTATATCAGGTCCTGCACTGTCTGTGCTATTGCCAAACCGACCACTAAGAAACAGGGCCTGTAAACCCCTCTTCCTACTCCTGAAAGGCCATGGGAATCCATCTCAATGGACTACATGTCGGGCCTCCCATCCACCAAGCAGGGAAATGACTGTGTTTTTTTGGTTGTTGATCGCTTTTCTAAGATGACGATTATGGTTGCCTGCAAGAAGAACATCACAACAGAGGCCACTGCCAAGCTCTTCTTTGAACGAGTCTGGGTACATTTTTTTATCCCACAAACCATTGTCTCAGATCGAGACAGTTGATTTCTCAGCACATTCTGATCGAGCCTCTGGTCACTGTTGGACACCAAGCTCACCAAATCCATGGCCTTCCACCCCCAGACAAATGGCCAAACCGAGGTCGTAAATCGAATGATTGTGCATATCCTTTGCATGTATAATTCAAAGCACCCTCGCACATGGGATGAGATCCTTCCCTATGTCCAGCATAGCTACAACTAAGCCCTACATATCTCAACCAACCACAACCCCTTTCAGGTGGGGCTGGGATTCCAACCATTGGGTCCCATAGATGTTGCACTTCCCCTTGTAGTCACCTCGAATGACTCATCTCTTGTTCCAACTGAAGCTGAAAAAGCCACCTGTTTCATTGAGTGTATCCAGCACATTCGCCAATAGGTTCAGGATATCCTACATAAGTCCAATGAAAAGTACAAGCAACGCCATGATCAACATCGGGTGCCACATAAGTTTCAGGTGGGTGACAAAGTTTGGTTGCACTTGCAGAAAGAATTCCTTACAGGACCCCATAGGAAGCTTCACCCACTCCATTATGGGATGTACACCATCACCAAGGTTGTGGGGGATAATTCTTTTGAGCTCAACATTCCTCCTTTCCTTGGCTTGCACCCAGTGTTCAACGTGGATCTCCTTCGCCCTTATTTCCCACCATTATTGGACACCTCAGAAGTAGCAAAATAACTGACACCAATAGAGATCAACCCCGACTACATACAAAAGTCATCCAATGATCATATTGTGGACACACATATCAAGGGTACTCGATAGCAAAGGATCCAGCTTTATCGAGTCGTCAAAGAAGGGCAACTCCTGCACCAAGGCAAGTGGCTCACACGGGGCCAAATTCCGCAGCAATTTCCTCATCTTATGGGGGAACTCAACGCAATGGAGACCATTTATTCCTAAGGAGGGTGGATTGATCCAGGTGGATATCAGTGGCCACCCACCTTTTCCAACTGGCTCAAAGCAATTTTCTGGCAATTTTGGTAATTTACTATTTTTAGCAGTTTTTCACTTTCGGAGCCGTTTTGAGGCCCTAAACGATGTTTTTTGGGAAAAACGTGAGAAATATGGAATTTCCTTCAATATTGTACTCTAAATGAATCTCCTTGACGATACCTTTCCAACAGACTATCATATGCCTAAAACGAAGATCGTATGCAAAAGTTATGACCTCGGGAAGTTGATGTACTAACTTACCCAAACGGGACCCACATGACTTTTGGCACTTCATCTCCTAGGGTTAGGCTTTTGGATGTCTAGGGTTTTTGGAATTCCTATTTATTATAAAAATTCCTTCAGAGCCTCATTGTAATCATCTTCTTGCGAATGAGCATAGCCATCACATCTCTTCTCAGAGATAAGTGGCTACCATTCCAACAAGCTTGTTTCTGCTGCATTTTACAATTTCAACTTGTTTCCTTATTAAATAAAAAACCAATTTTACTGTATCTCTTTTATTTTTTGTTAAGCACCTGTTAATAATTTGTATTCATTTTGTTTTTCTCATAAAATTCGGATAAGTTCTATGATGATAGGTGGTGTTATCACTATAACAATTTTTGTAAGAAATCCAGTTCCCAAGACTTAGCGAGGCGCTAAACTAATGTGGAAGCATGATAAACTGGAAGACAGGGCCAAATACAGTGGGAGGAGGCTAAAGCTAGTGGGAGTGCGGAGATGATGGGACTCGATGGGTCACAGATCACGGGCACCGCAGATCAATGGTAAGGGATCATATCGGGCGAAGAACTAGTGTGGAGGTTAATTCTTGAAAGCGGGCTGATAAAAATACTGTGGTTTCAACATGGGACCAGGTGGCACCATCGGATGCATTTCATGTAGAAAAGAAGTCTATACTAAATCACTCCCTCAACTCCCAAAATTTTTGAAAGACAAGTGCTACATAAATTGTTGTGAAATGGTTAGCAAAAGTAAGTTGGGGGTTAGACCATTTGCAAACGAATTCGATCAGTTTCACGCATATCAGTTTTCAAGTCTCAGTTTTCCATTAATTGTGACCAGTAGTCTTTCGAGGTGAATTTCGGGAAAAAGAGAGCACATTTTGAGAAATCGAAAGAGGTTTATACTCCTAATGGGACAAATAAAAATAACCTCCCCCATATTTCTCATAGATGTTACATACTGGGAGAATCGATGACATCTTGGAACCTTATATTTCTAGATTCAAGATTTTTTCTGTTGGAGACATCTTTTTAAAATGTAGATCCCGGACAGATGGAGAACAATTTCAAAAAACCAAGAGATGTTTTTATTCAAGACACAAATATGTACAAAAACCTCTCCCATATTTTACACAAGTGTCACGGATTGGGAGATTCGAAGAAATATTTTAACCCTATTTTTCAGTTTTCATGATTTCCTGTTCGAGACATGTTTTTGCAACAAATGTCCCGGCCAGTTGGAGATTAATTTAGAGAAAATGAGAGAGGTTTTCATTCATAATGAGACCATATAAAAAAAACTGTTCTCATATTTTACACAGATATTACGGTTTGAGAATTACAGGTAGCGTTCTGAAGCCTATTTTTTCCTGTAAACGATTTCCAAACGAAATGTTTCTTTATTTGTAACCGGTTTGGAAACAAAAGGACTCGATGTTTGTATAAAATGTTAAGAGATAAATATGTATCAGGGTTGGAAGAAGTGAAAGGGAACAATTCTGGTTGTTCTGAACTAAACTGTAAATTTCTAGAGCTGAATTGAATACATATGCATAAGTTTTTGAAGTCTCTATGAAAAGATTCTAATGGCGGTGATATGAGTTTTGTCTTCTCTCATTGTATGTATTTCATGTGTTCTTTAATTCCATTTACACTGTATTCTATTTAAATTGGATATTCAAATACCCATAATTCATCTTGTGATGCTCTTGACTAAAGCAATTTAAACTGTGTATTTCTTCCTAACTAATTCATAATTCATTTCAGTAATGCTCTGATGCAGTTACTTGTTTTCCCCCTTTCCTCTTACACTCTACAAATTTCAATTTACATCTCAGATTCATTGCCTCATTTAGCCTTTATCCTTTGGATAATTCTACTGACTACTCATTGTTTTCATTCACTTTCATAATTTTGACTCCATAGCCCTAAGTGTCCCTCACCTTCCTAGCCAACAAATTTATAAAAAAACCCCAAAACAAACTAACTCTAGCCACTGTTCTCCAAAGAAATATCAAGTGACACGAGAGAGCCCTATATGAGTTGAGCAGCTAGTGCCCAACTCTAAAGTTGGTTGAAACATTTACCTCTTTCATTTGGCTATCAGCCAGACAAAATTTACAGAGTGCTAACATTCTCGTGTCGTTGTTGGGGATGAAATTGAAAAATTTTCCCTGGGAAAGAACGACATGGTTGAGTTCTAAGGTATGAGATCAGTAGGCACTTATGAACATATTATCTATATTCATTCTCTGGAGACTCCATGTATCAAAAAATCAGTTTGAAGGTCATTCCACTGGTAGAAGAATCCATAAATTTAAATTTCACTAACGACTCCACTCTCAATGCAGAATCCAGCTTCCAAAACATCATTGGCGACTCCATTATCCAAATATGAGTTCAATATCTGCAAGGTATGATCCCATGAATCGCTCTCACATTCTCGGTTTTCTGAATCACATGCCTTGTGTAGATTGGCAAACATATCTGCCAAAGTTCAAAGATCAAGAAGGAGATGATGTTGCCTTTCATTTGATAAAATTCCACATGCACATACATAGGCTAGCGGTTAAATTTCCTAAAGATTGCTTGATGAAGATGTTTATGGAAACCTTAGAAGAAGAGGCATGAGCTTGGTATGAAATATTTACATCTTCTAGTTTATTTTCCCTTGAAGATTTTTATTCAGTATTTTGTGTGAATTATTAGAAAAGTTACCCATCTTTAGTTCTGGTTGAAAGATTCTATGGAAACTTTGACAATTGTATTCAACACATGGGGATTGATATCAATGACGAACACTTAATGTATGATGAAATCAAAGAATCCCTTTATGAACTAGCTTCTCATCAGGAATACCTAGTAGATACTAGCTGTATTGGTACACATGATCATTCTGAGCAAACAATAGTTTCTTCTTTGCTTGAAAATGAAACAAATCTGCATCATAATGTTGACAATCAAATTATATCCCATGAAATTAATGAAAGTATACCTAGGGAGGTAATATGGGGTACCTAGGGAGGTACCCAATGGGAATGTGATTTTGTATTATTAGTGGAATTCATTTAATATATGAGAATGTGGTCATTCAATGTAAGGTGGACTAGGTCCACTATATTAATAAAGGCCCACTATGTTAGTTAAATGTAATAAATGTGAGAACGCTCTTTATAAGGTTCCTAGGAGATATAGAGAGCTATATAAATAAGTGTAAGCAATGTAATGAGATATAGTGAATAATATTGTCATTTTAACAAGCAAATGTTGCTTGAGGAGTGCATTCCTTCCTTAAGGAATAATATATGGTGTTACCCTACCTCAAGGGTTTTCTCTATATTCTTGTGTTCATGTTATGGTGAATAGTTTATGGTTTATTATTGGTATTATTGAAGTATATTTGCAGATATGGTATAGGTACTTAACAATTGGTATCAAAGCACTTTCCTTGGCCAAAGAAGAGGATATTTGTTTAGCTCTTTTTGCAGATTTTTTCTAGAAAAAAAAAAGAGGGAGGCACAATTCAGGTTCATATATGAAACGTTTTGAGAAGAATTTGGATAAACAAATTGGTTATTTGAATTCCTCTCAGAAAAATACCCAATTTCAAAAAATAATTCAGCCAAAACGGAGTCTAGGAAGTAAATTTATGAGCATTTCAAATTCAACAGTTTTTCAGTGTTTTTTCGGAAAAAGCCGCAATTTTTTGCAGTAATTTTTTTTTAAAACCCTTGTTCTATTTTTGGGGTTTTTCATAGAAAGATGTATTTTACAGAGAAATTTGATGTCCCTAGTATTGAATCATTCATTAAATAAAGAAAGTCATCATGGGAAGAGAATTGGCCCCATTGGGTAGATCTCAAATTACAAGATGATGTTGCCATTTGGTGGAAATCGCTTGATTATAAGGAGATGAGGACACTCTCCAATGGAGAAATTGAAAAATTGTTGTTAGATATGTGGTCTCATGGAAAAAATAAGGATACAAGGAGCAACAAGGTTTTATTTTCATGTGAAAAATCTATATTACAGGTTCATGGTTGTATTCATAAATAAAATGTCATTGTTTTTATTAACCCTAGTTGCATGCATAATTTTATCAATGTTCAATTGGTTAATAGGTTGCAAGTTCCAGTAAATAATATTCAAAGCACATAGGTTGAGGGTGAAAATGTTCAAATTTTTAAATATTTGAAGATTAACATGGATAAATATGTGTTGCATTAGGATTTTTATTCTATGGATATGGATGAAGTGGATACTGTTTTGGGATATCCTTGGATAGAATCAGTGGGTACCATTAAAATTAATGTGAAAAAGAAGTTTTTTAAGTTGTGGTACAAGAAAAAGAAAATCACATTGCAGGATGTGTCTCTTAGTAAGAAAGATGGGCCCATGGAAGCTAGAAAAGAAGGTATTGTTGAGTCTGAAGTTGAATCAGAGGCAGAGTCTACAGAAGGAGATGAAGCAAAACTACAAGAAGGACATAAATAGGAAGCTAAGGAGGTCATTGACTCAAAGGCACAAAGTGTTGCATATTTGAAGAAAAAAAAACAAATTCCTATAGTTGTTGTATATCTCCATCCACATCATATAGAGACACAACAGTCATCAAGGCAAAGGCATGTGCATCAACACATTTATGCACCAGCATGGCACCAGAAAGGAAACCGATCAAGAGGTGCATGGAGGACTACCGACCCTACGGGAAGAGCTCAGGATACAAAAACAATCCCATGGAAACCCCGTCATGATGCAGAGCAAGATTAGGGTGGAAAATCATCATATGGACATCATGTTCGACTTCCATTGGGATGGATGGATGGTCATACTTGGTACCAGTTGGCTACATTTCTTAGTTGGTCATATTGTATGGTTTCTTCTCATGTTTCAAGGAAGAAACATGTGAAGGGGGATGGAATGTAGTATACCTAGGGAGGTAATATGGGGTACCTAGGGAGGTACCCAATGGGAATGTGGTTATGTATTATTAGTGAAAGTCATTTAATATATGAGAATGTGGTCATTCAATGTAAGGTGGACTAGGTACACTATATTAATAAAGGCCCACGATGGTAGTTAAATGTAATAAATGTGAGAAGGCTCTATAGAAGGTTCCTAGGAGATAGCGAGAGCTATATAAAGAAGTGTAAGAAATGTAATGAGATATAGTAAAGAATATTGTCATTGTAACAAGCAAGTGTTTCTTGAGGAGTGCATTCCTTCCTTAGGGAATAATATATGGTGTTACCCTACCTCAGGGGTTTTCTCTATATTCTTGTGTTCATGTTATGGTGAATGGTTTATGGTTTATTCTTCATCTTATTGAAGTATATTTGCAGATCTAGTATAGGTACTTAACAATTTACAACCTTGTCAGCCTTATTACCATCAAAAGTATGGGGATAATCATTCAAATTATTTTGCATCTCATTCATTTTCTGAAGACTTATATCATGAAGAAACTGGGGATAATCAGGCTATGGAAATTGTATGTGCGGAAAATCTAGGCAGTAAAACCATTAATAAAGATAGCTACTCAAAGTTACAAGGAAATACTAAAGAAGAGAAGGTTGTTTTAGTTCTTTTGGATGTTGCAGAACTCATTCATGATTTCACATCTCTTGATTTGACATATTGAGAAATTTTAAAAAGCCAGGATGACATTCTTATTGAAGAACATGAAGGAGCATTTTCAGATTTTTCTCAAACACATGAGATTGTCGTTTCATCTAAATATTTCCAAGAGCACATAAAGCCTGTCTCTATTGTGGATGATGTGAAAGACGATCATCTTGTTGCATGTCCATTTGAGAAGGGTAAACCAGATGAAAGAGATCCTTGTCTTTGATTGATTTTAAAAAAGGGACAGTTTTACATGTTTTCAAATACCCTTTTGCTAGTAAGCTTAAATAGTCAAAGAAGACAGAGTACCTGTTGTTCAAGAATGCAGGGATAAAATGGGGTTTGCAGTTTGAGTTATCATTTTCCAAGCTCTTTTTTCTGTATGGAGGAGATGAAAGAAAGTTGCAGTCAAGAATCCATTTACTTGAATGGCTTCATTGGAATTTTGAGATCACTTGATTCAACGTTGGTTTCAGAAAGTAGGGTAGGATCATTTGTATATAAATAATCTTGAATACCAAGAATTTTTGTCAGTTTGAGTTTTGGACCTCAACATGTGTGCTTTCAGTTTTCGACAACTATTGATGTTCAGTTTAAACTTTCAGTGCATTTAGTTTCGGATGAAGGATTAGTATAGGTGCAGTCTTTGAGATGGCATCGGCTGAATGGATCGAGGACTTGGTATACATTTTTTATCGCTGCGCAGGGAAGATGTTGTCCGCAGTTGGAGCTAGATATTGACACATGGAAAATTTAAAATTATGGCATAAGATAATTTTTTCTCTAAATAAAGCATCAGTGGGTTCTTGGATTGTCTGCATTAAATCTTTGGTTGAATTTGGGAAAAACAAATTCTTCGTTATTGGGAAAATACAAATTTTGGTTTTATTTTACCAAAATTATTGGGCCCGTAGGCCAAATATCCACTTATCCAAGCCCTACAACTATCGATATGAAGCGACTAAGCACCACGCATCAAGTCACATGGAGGAGGATCCCACAAGGGGCAGTAAGGGTGCACTACACATCGATAACACTTACACTCATAAACGGATATAAATGAAATTCTCTCATTTCTATTCATCAATGTGGGATAAACACCCATAGAACACAGAACAATAAAAGGAGTGCCAGGATAGTTCGAGGGCTCATCCAAATATCAAATGTCTGGTGTTCAACTAAGCATAGGACACACACATGTGTCAAAGCTCATTCACGCACCAACGTCCAAGCATCGACAACATCAAGCACAAGACACAAAGAGCTTGTGTATCTGTCAGTCATCTGTATCATCGGAGAGCCTAATTCTAATAATTATAAGACCAAACGTATATTGCATCATACCATTGGGATACCCGATTCCAGTCAGGAGTATCACTTCTTTCAGACGGTCACAGGCGCTTGGGTTACCGTGAATAACGCAGATTTTTCACCATTTACATGTACAGATACGTTAGACCTTAAAATTAGCGCCATTTGAAGTACTATGTATATTATCCTGGATGCTTTATTTACATGCGAAGGTGCCTCCTTGTTTTCACTCTTGTGTATTTAAGAATCCACCTATTCAACTGCCATGTTTCCTGAAAAACGTTGCTGGTACAGGTTCCTTGGCAGCCATTTCCATCTAAAATTTGTCCCCATCAAGCATACAGTGATAGAAAACATACTAAATGTACAAATGCATATGGTTATAATTTAAATATGCTCATTTCCATGTTCCACACATACTCAAAATGCAGCTCGTCACGCATTTCTCAAAGACTAAACCACCTAAAAAATAACATACAGTGTGACCAGATTGCGCCTTATCATGGCAACTTCATTGGATATGGTTATAAGAAAATGTGCATAGAGAAAGAAGGGATTTAGGATCCCCACTTCTGAGCCTGCTGGATGTAGTTTTATTACAAAGATGCTTCATTGAATCCCGTGATCTCCATTGATAGGCATGGGTACCCAATCTGTAATTGGTCATATCAATTAAGGTCTCATCGGATCTGATATCATAGGAGCTAGTGCTTTCACCAGGTGATCTCTCATGGAACTCATTGACTTTGCGTTTTCATATAAAGAACAAGCGCATAGGTGTTGAAATGATGTATATGTTTTAGGGAGGTCGACGTGAAGGAAAATTGGATGGCATATAAATCAGAAGGTTGTCGCTCAAATGTAGTCTAATACACTCAGATCACAATAACTGATTTAGTCGATGGTATATATTCATATCAGGGAGCGAAAGTAACCGATGTTTAATTTTTCTAAAGCGGTCCGATATAAAAACAATGATAAAGAGACCGGGGTACATGGCAGCTCATGGTTTATTTCGGGGACACGAATGGTGTGATTGAAACCACCCACAACACTCACCAAAATTGCATACAAGTCAACATGGAGGATTAACACTAAGCCGCAAAGGAGGAAACACAATTTCCTAACACGCAATACACAGGCACCAACTCGTTTCGAATGTGATATGTTAAGAAAGAAAAGGAAAAGTGGAGACATCCATGGCCCATCCAGTCCATTCATATGTTTGACAATGGCCCTCCCCACCTGCTCATATCTTTTGAAAAGTCATGAAGAATAATTATTCATGACTTGGACTCTTACTACAACGGAATAGGTTTAATGCAGGACATACACTTCTCATCTAAAGAAGATATTGTGTACTGGAAGAAATCTAATTGAGTAAGCAGATTTCGTTTTTGTTTTGTCCACTGTCATTTTGTGGGGGAACCGTTGCAGAGATTCTTGGGAATGCAGGTAAGCAGTGCAATTCAGATAACAAGACATGATGTGATGGATCTATGCGAGGATTTAACTGGCGATGATATTAAAATGGAAAGTCAAAATTCCATTGGCCCGAGAAATGCGTTGTTTGTACCTGAGGTTCCCTTTGAAGTTCTGGTTCGAAGACATATTGCTCTGTTATTAAATCCAATTTTTCATTATGCACGCTCTATTTTATGATGAGTTAATTAATATACTTTCTTTCATTGATGTCTTATGGGCACTATTTAAAATCATTGTTAAAATTCGATGCGAGTTCATAGAGCACTTGGAGTTAACACGGAAGATGGGATAGATGTTATACTTGCCAAATCTTTCATTTTGTAATGTATATGCGTGATTGCTTGCAAATGCCATGTGATGAGCCGAGGAAAATAAAGGTTTTTAGTCGCCCATGTTTCTAAATGTTGAGGTGATGCTCCCCATGGACAATTGCTATACAGAGTTGGACAATGGTGAACAGAGTTCACTTTTATTACAGCTGGATTGGTGCTCATGTGTGATATTATTTAGCGACATTGGTGCTCATGTGTGATATTATTTAGCTGGATCTTTGAAATCTGGAAAACATATCTACCAAAGTTCAAAGATCAAGAAGGAGATGATGCTGCCTTTCATTTGATAAAATTCCACATGCACATACATAGGCTAGGGGTTAAATTGCCTAAAGACTGCTTGATGAAGATGTTTATGGCAACCTTAGAAGAAGAAGCATGAGCCTGGTATGAAAGATTCACATCTGCTAGTATTTTTCCCTTGAAGATTTTTATTTAGTATTTTGTGTGAATTATAAGAAAAGTTACCCATATTTAGTTCTGGTTGAAAACTTCTATGGAAACTTTCACAATATTATTTAACACATGGGGATTGATATCAATGACGAAGAATTAATGTATGATGAAATCAAATAATCCCTTTATGAACTAGCTTCTCATCAGGAAGAGCTAGTAGAGACTATTTGTATTGGTACACAGGATCATTCCGAGCAAACATTAGTTTCTTCTTTGCTTGAAAATGAAACAAATCTGCATCATAATGTTGACAGTCAAGTTATATCCCATGAAATTAATGAAAATTTACAGCCTTGTCAGCCTTATTACCATCTAAAGTATGGGAATAATCATTCAAATTATTTTGCATCTCATTCATTTTCTGAAGACTTGTATCATGAAGAAATTGGGGAAAATCAGGCTATGGAAATTGTATGTGCAGAAAATCTAGGCAGTTAAACCATTAATAAAGATAGCTACTCAAAGTTAGAAGGGAATACCGAAGAAGAGAAGGTTGTTTTATGTCTTTTGGATGTTGCAGAATTCATTCATGATTTCACATCTCTTGATTTGACATATTCAGAAATTTTTAAAAGCCAAGATGACATTTTTATTCAAGAACATGAAGGAGCATTTTCATAATTTTCTCAAACAGATGAGATTGTCGTTTCATCTAAATATTTCCAAGAGAACATAAATCCTGTCTCTATTGTGGATGATGTGAACGACGATCATCTTGATGCATGTCCATTTGAGAAGGGTAAACTAGATGAAAGAGATCCTTGTCTTTGGACTGTTTTAAAAAAAAGGATAGTCTTACATGTTTTCGAAGACCCTTTTGCCAGTAAGATGAAATCATCAAAGAAGATAGAGTCCCTGTTGTTCAATAATGCAGGGATAAAATGGGGTTTGTAGTTTGAGTTATCATTTTTCGAGCTCTTATTTCTGTCTTGAGGAGCTGAAAGCAAGTTGCAATCAAGAAGCCATTTACTTGACTGGCTTCATTGGAATTTTGAGATCACTTGATTCAACGTTGGTTTCTGCAAGTAAGGTAAGATCATTTGTATATAAATAAGCTTGAAGACCAATCATTTTTGTCAGTTTCAATTTTGGACCCCAACATGTGTTTTTTTAGTTTTCGACAACTATTGATTTTCAGTTTCAACTTTCAATGCATTTAGTTTTGGATGAACGATTGGTACGAGCATTTGGTATACATTTTTTATTGCCGCGCAGGGAGGACATCATCCGCAGTTGAAGCTAGATATTGATACATGCAAAATTTAAAATTGTGGCATAAGAGAATTATTTCTCTTAATAAAGAATCATCGAGTTCTTGGATTGTCTGCATTAAATATTTGGTTGAATTTGGGCAAGCAATTATTGGGAAAATAACAATTTTGGTTTTATTTTACCAACAAAATTGGACCCGCGGGCCAAATTTCCACTTATCAAAGCCCTACAACTATCGAGATGAAGCGATAAAGTGCCGCGCATCAAGTCACATGGAGGAGAATCCCACAAAGGGCGCCAATGATGCACTACGCGTCGATAACATCTACACTTATCAACGAATATAAATGAAATACTATTATTTCTATTCATCAATGTGGGATAAACACCCACAGAACAATAAAAGGAGCGCCAGGATATTTTGAGGGCTCATCCAAATATCAAATGCCTGGCGTTCGACTAAGTGTAGGACACACGCAGGTTTCAAAGCTCGTTCATGCACCAACGTCCAAGCATTGACAACATCAAGTGCAAGCCACGAGGAACCTGTGTATATGTCCATCATCTGTATCATCGGAGGGCTTAATTCTAATAATTATAAGACCAAACGTATATTGCATCATACCATTGGGATACCTGATTCCAGTCAGGAGTATCATTGCTTTCAGATGGTCACACGCGCTTGGGTTACCATGAATAACACATATTTTTCACCATTCACATCTACAGATATGTTAGACCTTAAAATTAAGGCCATTCGAAGTACTATGTATATTATCATGGATACTTTATTTACATGCGAAGGTGCCTCCATGTTTTCACTCTTGCGTATTTAAGAATCCACCTATTCAACTTCCATGTTTCCTGAAAAACGTTGTTGATACAGGTTCCTCGGCAACCATTTCCATCTAAAATTTGTCCCCCCTTAAGCATACAATGATGGAAAACATACTAAATGTAAAAGTGCAGATGGTTATAATTTAAATATGCTCATTTCCATGTTCCACACATACTCGATATGCAACCCGCCGCGCATTGCTCAAAGACTAAACCACCTCAAAAATAACATACAGTGTGACCAGATTGCGCCTTATCATGACAGCTTCATTGGATATGGTTACAAGAAAATGTGCGTGGAGAAAGAAGGGCTTTAGGATCCCCACTGCTGAGCCTTTTGGATGTAGTTTTATTACAGAGATGCTTCATTGAATCCCATGATCTCCATTGATAGGCCCGGGCACCCAATCTGTAATTGGTCATATCAATTAAGGTCTCGTTGGATCTGATATCACAGAAGCTAGTTCTTTCACCTTGTGATCTCTCCTGGAACTCATTGAGTTTGTGTTTTCATTTAAAGAACAAGCGCACAGGTGTTGAAATGATGTCTATGTTTTAGGGAGGTCGACGTGAAGGAAAATCGGATGGCGTATAAATTAGAAGGTTGTCGCTCAGATGCAGTCTAATACGCTCAG
This sequence comes from Picea engelmannii, assembly GCA_009831015.1. Taxonomy (NCBI): domain Eukaryota; kingdom Viridiplantae; phylum Streptophyta; class Pinopsida; order Pinales; family Pinaceae; genus Picea; species Picea engelmannii. The sequence goes on along the minus strand of ML785793.1, from coordinate 42,767 downwards.
ATCAAAATTATTGATTTAATCGATGATATATATTCATATCGAGGAGCGAAAGTAACCGATGTTTAATTTTTCTAAAGCAGCCCGATATAAAAACAGTGGTAAAGCGACCGAGGTACTTGGCAGCTCATGGTTTATTTCGGGGATGTGAATGGTGTGATTGAAATCGCCCACAACACTCACTGAATACACATACAAGTCAACGTGGAGGATTAGCACTAAGCCATGAAGGAGGAAACACAATTTCCTAACACGCAATACACAAGCACCAACCCGTTTCGAATGTGATATGTTAAGAAAGAAAAGGGAAAGTGGAGAAATCGATGGCCCATCTAGTCCATTCAGATTTTTGACAATGGCCTTCCCCGCCTTCTCATATCTTTTGAAAAGTCATGAAGAATAATTATTCATGACTTTGACTCTTACTACAACGTTATAACTTTAATGCAGGAAAACAAATTCTCATCTAAAGCAGATATCGTGCACTGGCAGTAATCCAATTGAGTAAGCCGATTTCATTTTTGTTTTGTCCACTGTCATTTTGTGGGGAACCATTGCAGAGATTCTTGGGAAGACAGGTAAGTAGTGCATTTTAGATAACAATACATGATGTGATGGATCTATGCAAGGATTTAACTGACGATGATATTAAAATGGAAATTCAAAATGCCATTGGCCCGAGAAATGCGTTGTTTGTACCTGAGGTTCCATTTGAAGTTATGGTTCAAAGACAGTTTGCTCTGTTATTAAATCTAAGTTTTCATTGTGCACTCTCTATTTTATGATGAGTTAATTAATATA
>ML785793.1:7370-33034 GCA_009831015.1 Picea engelmannii | reverse complement strand
CTCTCTCTTATTTTGCCATTTTCCATTGTCGAAGTTATATAAAACTGTGTTTCTGCGTTTTAATGGTGAACTCGTTTTGCTGAGCTCGTGGTGTGCATTTGAGAAGTAACCACGACTTGCTTGGGGGCCCACCAATAGTCTGGTAGTTGTTGTTTATGTTGTTTATGCTTTTCATAGTTTAGTTGTTCTCTTTATTTCCTGTACATGCATTATCATTGTGGTAATTAGTTTGTTGTTATAGTTTAATTGCTTTGATTCTCTTTTGCAGGTTAGTATGTCAGATTGTGTTAGCATGCATTGATCTTGTAGTTAGGAACGAATTTGCAAATTCCAAGACTAACCCCATGTACAATTAGATATTATATTATGTTTTATTTTATTCTGTTAGACTTAAATTTAAAACAGAGTTTTAAATAGAGTAAAACAAAGTTTTAATTTGGGTCTTCTTTAACAAGGATTTGGTGGATGGATAGGGTTAATTTCAGTGTTTTTATTGTAGAATTTGTTTAACCAGTTGTTATTCAATACATGCATTAGTTTACTTTTGATATGTCATGTTTTAATTCTGTTTTCAAGCATTTTTCTTATTATATTTTGAATTGTTAGAATAGATATAGCATAGTTTCACTTTATGCATTTTCTTTCCTAGAATTAGATTGCAATTGTATTTCTTAGTTAATGATTGAGTTTAAGTATGAATTTTGCTTACATAGTGTAGAAGTATAATTGTGATCTCGTTATATTGTTGATGGTTAATAAATGAATATGCAGGGTAATTGACAATTGTTTATGTCATGGCTAAATTCTCATAGGATTGTTTAATCCATACCTTTCACTTTGCCATTGAGATCAGTGTTGATCTTATACCGCTTGAATGATCCTTTGTTTTCAAGTGCCATCGAGATATCATACGACATTAGAGACATTCACACCACCACCAACGCTATATTTGAGTTTTCATAGGTTAAAAGATAGTTTTCTTGCTTTCATAGATCATAAGATATAGTTTCTTGCTTTCATAGCTTAGAGGGTAGTTTTATCATTGTTGTAGGATAGATAGTATTTTTCTTTGATAGGTTAGAGAGCAATTTGCTTATCATAGATTAAAGGTTAGTTGTTAGTTCTTCTTGCTTTCAATTAAATAGATTTCCTTTTTATAAATTAGAAATAGTTTGAATTAAGAATATAGTCCACTTGCCTCTTAGGCTAGATAGTTGTTCAATGAGAAGTTTTTACTTGTAGTAGAAGTTATCTTAGAGTAGTTAGTTGTTTACTTACTTCAATAGGTTAGCTAGTTGTTCTGGTTACTTGTTTACTTGCTTTAATAGGTTAGTTAGTTGTTTTGCTTACTTGCTTATTTGCTTTAATAGAATAGTTGTTGGCTTGTTTATTTACTTGCTTTCATAGGTTAGTTTCTCATTGAATGTAAGTTGGCAAATTAAAGTAGTTTGCTTTTATTATTTGCTTATTGTTATGCTTAATAGTTGATTTTGCTTATTGTTATGAACTAGTTTGCTTTACATAGGGTTTTTACTTGCTTTCTTAGAACTATCCATCGATCCTTGGCCCAAAAGTACTTAGGTTACATAGTTTCAAGTTGCTTAGTAGGGTTTGCTTATTAGATAGATTTGATTGAATATATTAGCCCTTAGATAGTTACCTTCCTTAATTAGACTATACTACTATCAGCCCTTCTACCTTTGGCATATATTTTGCTGCAACTATAAGTTTACTTACCCCAGGTTGACAATTTAATTGAGGGTTTTTAGTGTGTTTTTACTGCATATAGAACATCCATCATTTTTGGCATTGTTGCCGAAGAGTTGTCTTGAGGTAAGAAGTAGTTAGGAAATAGATCATTCCTATACCTTAGCATTATATTGGTGGTGGGGGAGCTTTAAGACGAGATGTAAGAACCTGTGCATCTGCTATTGCAGGCTACCCCAAACCCAATGATAGTTTTTTTTTTTTCATGAATAGACCTAGAAACCAAATGGTAGTTTTTTTTGTTTGTTTTTGTTTTCTTTCATGAATAGACCTAGAGATCCAAAAGGTAGATACATTAAATCTAAATCAGAGCTTTCAACCAAGGTTCCTTCCGACCTTTTTTGGGGAAGGAACATTCCACTCATAAGATCCACAAATTGATTCTGAAAAACAGGAGCTAGCTCAACTCAAAGAGATAAAGTAGTCTCTAAAGAGACTAATGCAGGGAACACTATAGAAAAAAAGTTGAAGCATCAATCATATTAGGACATGAGGCAAGACCACTCGAGCCTTCTGTAGAACCAAACAATAAAACCTTTGCTTTTACACCACCACCAGGAGATCCTAATTTTAAGGATATCATAGACCCTGAATAGGTGAATATTTTGTTTGGTAGTTCAACCAATGTAATTATTTCTCAAACTGACACAGAAACTTTGGCACCAATAGTCTCAACCGGCTCGAGTAGAGTCCCATAAATCCAATCCTTAGGAAGCCCTTTCCATCAAAGGGAAACCTTGTTCTCTTCAAATATAAAACCACCTAGGTACTCTCTTTTTGGAAACCAAGCCAATATGGATGATCAGGAGGACCATAACAATGTAAGACACGGGGAGGAAGAAGAAACTAGAAACCAAACCAAAGCTAACTTCGGGTTTCTGATTTTGGACACCACTCCAAATGTCAACATGAAGGATATTCCTCTCTCAGCACTGCCTACCTTTTATGGTAAAAATAGTGAAGATCCAGACACCGTCCTATTTGAATTTTACATCTTGTGTAGGAGATACAACTATGTGAATTAGGGCTCTTTTCCTTAAGGGAATTTCAGAAGAATATCTAGAGATGCTTAACCTGATGGCATCAGGTGACATCTCTCATAAACCATTTGCTGAAATATGTGAAATGTGTAAAAATTACTTAAGGAGTAGAGCCAAGACAGGAAAGAATGTTCAGGACCCTTATAATAGGAACTTAAAACTAGTTAGTTCATGTGGTATCACAAGAGCAGAGATAGGTAACCTTTTAGAGAACTTCAAGACATATATCTTAAGCACAATAGGTTCCCAGTTGGACACACTAAAAATAAAAAAGAAACAGGATGAGGAAAATGTAGTAATGAGCATATATTCCCCAAGATGCAGGAGGAAGCATTCCTCAAGGGAATACCCATTAGATAACATTTCAGTTTGTGGCTTTTGTACAGAAGACCATGTGACTGAAAAATGTCCATCATTTCCTAGTTTATTATCCATCTATAGGAGTGGATATCCTAGGGAGTCTTCTTATGCACCTAGGAGGCCATGGCAGCCTAGGAATCAACACACATACCTGGATCTACAGTATCAAGTTCCACCCTATTATCAACAACAACAACAGTGGAACTCACCAGGTTGGAAAAACTGGTCTACTCAATACCAACATCCTTACTTTCAAGGATGGAGAGGAGGACATAACCAAGGAAACCCTCAAGCTCCACCTATCCCTATGTCCAACCATCATTATCTTCAGTTCCCACCAAACACTCCACAGATTCTGCTAGGTTTTTTTCCACCACCTTTACCTCCTATTCCACAACAACAATCGCTACAATATCAAAATGCAAGCTCCCCGAGACCAACACTATTACTGGCACAACCAGTGTCGAATCCCAATAATAAGTCCCCTCAACCTCTTCACAATGTTGATATGCAGGCCTTCCCGACATATGTTATTACTCTGGTTCCATTACAAGAAATTCAACTAAGATCAGGAAAAGTTCGGGAGAGGTAGAGACCTTCAGCAGTCATCCAGGAAGAAGAAGAAGAAGAAACCACCGAACAACCCACGAATGACACTAGGTGGGAAGATGTTATTATCCCAAAGAATCAAGAACCCAAGATTCCCCAAAATGAACCTTCACAAATTACGAAGATCCCTCCTTATCCAGATCGATTGGTAATCGAGAAACCTACCAGCCGACCATAATTTAAAATTTTGAATGAATTGAAAAATATTTGTGTCAAGATTCCCCTGCTTCAAGCCATTAAAGACATTCCAATCTACAGTAAGGTAGTCAAATAATTGTATATTAATAAGCTAGGTAGGAAGCAAAAGGACCCCCCTATAGTACATTTGGTAGGAGGACTTTCTAAGTACATATTAGAGCAGCCAAAACTAGCAAAGTATGGGAATCCAGGAAACCCCGTAGTGACTATAACTATTAATGAGGTCTCCATTGGAAACACTCTCATAGACCTCGGGGCAGCCATCAATGTTATGACCGCTACTACCTTGGTACAATTATAGTTACAACCTCTTCTTCGACCTACCCCAACCATTTTGGAATTAGCAGATAAGACTAGGGTTATACCTGAAGGAATTTTATATGATGTCATGGTTACTTTAGCCTCATGAGAGTACCCCGTATATTTTCTTGTCATTCACTCAAAGGATCCTCCCAAAGGCCATCCTGTCATTTTGGGAAGACCTTGGCTAGTCACAACCAATGCATTTATTGGCTGTAGAGAAGGGGAAATGACCATATCAAATGGTCTCTCCATTCAGAAGCTCACCATTTACCCTCTATCTCAACCTATTATGGAGAATCTATGGTGGTTTGAATGTACATACAAGAGTGAGGACTGGGAAGAACCTGTATTTCCAAGTGACCATGCATGGGCACTTCAGGAGCACACAACAAAAAATGTGCTAAACTAGCTTATTTATGCTATCACATGTGTGGATTTTCCACAGTCTTTTCCCCAATTTGAATACATGTTTGGGGAATAATTTCAAGAACAATTAGACCCATCCATTTTGTCTTCGACATCTTTTATTTTCGAGATAGATGAGTCTGCCATGTCTTACACTATGCCCTATGATATTAGTCCAGGAAAAGTTTTACATATAAACTTCGGGATAGATGCAGACCAACAAAAACAATTAGTAGATATCCTTAAAGAACAATCAGAAGAATTTTCCTGGGAATACACTGACATGAAGGGTATACACCCTAACACATGCACCCATGACATATATACCCAGGGGGAAGTAACACTTGTTAGGCAACCCCAGAGAAGAATGAACCCAACACTCAAAGACATAGTCAAGGAGGAGATCCAAAAGTTGTTAAATGTCAAATTTATCTATCCCATCTCCGATAGAAAATGGGTATCCCCGCTTGTAGTGGTTCCAAATAAAGTGACTAGGAAATGGATAATTTTTGTTGATTTTTGGGAACTCAACAAAGCCACTCTGAAAGACTACTTTCCTCTCCCTTTCATTGACCAAGTTCTAGATACCTTGTCGGGAAAGAAGTATTTTTCCTTTCTAGATGGGTAAAGCAGGTACAATCAGATTCTTATAGCACCTAAGGACCAGGATAAGACTACCTTTACTCGTCCTTGGGGAAACTATGCCTATAGGGTCTTACCATTTGGATTGTGTATTGCTCCTACCACATTTCAACGAGCAGTATTAGGGATATTTGTCGATCTTATTCATGATTGTGTGGAGGTCTACATGGATGACTTCACAATCTATGGTAACACTTACCAGGAAGCCTTAGACAACTTAGAAAAAGTCCTCATCAGATGCCAAGAAATGAACCTATCTCTAAGTCATGAAAAACGCAAAATGTTGTTAACTGAAGGAGTGGTTCTAGGACATCATGTTTCATCTGAAGGGATAAAAGTTGATCCTGCAAAGGTTGAGGTCATCGTTAGACTTCCACCCCCCAAGACTCAGAAAGAGGTGAGAATCTTTCTTGGACATGTCGGATATTACCGACGGCTTTTTGAAAATTTTACAAATATTGTTGCACCTATGTTTGGATTACTAATAAAAGATGTTGATTTTGTTTGGATTGAGCAGTGTCAAACTGCCTTTGAAACCCTGAAAGCTAAGTTGTATGTGGCACCAGTTCTTAGAGGGGCCAATTGGACTCTCCCATTTTATATATCCACTGATGCCTTCGACACCGCAATAAGAGGGGTATTAGGGAAGAAAGAGGACAAGCATTCCTATGCCATTTATTTTGTGAGCAAGAACTTGTCCCATGTTGAGTTAAACTACACAGTTGCCGAGAAACAATTCTTGGCAATTGTTCATGCTATTAACAAGTTTTGTCATTACATTACAGTTTATGAAGTATTTGTACATATTGATCATTCCGCCATTAGATTCCTCATGAATAAACCCATAACTAATTGTCGAGTGACCAAGTGGCTTTTGTTATTGCAATAATTTAATATCACTGTGCTTGACCGACCCAGTAAGGATAATGCAGTATTTGATTTTCTTTCCCGAATAAAAAATGAGGATGATGATATCCCTGTAGATGATAGTTTCCCAGACGAGCATCTCTTTTCCCTTTTTGTCAATACCCCATGGTTTGTAGATATGGAAAACTATATGGCTACTGGAAAGTTACCGTCTCATTTGTCACCTCATGAAAAGTGGAAAATTATTACACAGAGTGCTAATTACTCTTAGGTTGGTCATGATCTTTTTCACACAAGCCCTGATTTGATTATTCGTATATGTGTCCGAGAGGACGAGGTACCAGAAATACTACGAAGTTGTCATGATGGACCATGTGGTAGCCATTTTTCCGACAAACGTACAACATATATGGTGTTACATTCGGGTTACTATTGGCCTAGCATTTTTAGAGATGCTGCCAAATATGTGAGAAGTTATGATAGTTTCCAAAGGATAGGAAGACCTACGTCAGCTGACGAAATGCCTTTGCGTGCCCAAGTTATGATAGAACCCTTCGAAAAATGGGCCCTCGATTTTGTAGGACTAGTTTCACCTATGTCCCATAGGAAGAACTATATTTTGGTTTGTATGGACTATGTCACCACATGGGTAGAGGCAAAATCCTTATTCAAGGCTACAAATAAGTCTGTTGTCGAATTCATCTATGAACACATCTTTACCCACTTCGGTGTCCCTCATGAAATTGTTACCGACCAAGGAACTCAATTCACTTCCAAGCTGATGAAAGAGCTAACAGAGAAATATGGGATTAAACATTGTAAATCTTCTCCATACCATCCGCAAGCCAATGGTCAGGTAGAATCTACAAACAAAGTTATGGAAGACATCCTGACCAAGATTTTTCAATTACATCATCAGTACTGGGCTGATAGGCTCCTAGAGGCTTTGTGGGCATACTGGACTACCTGGAGGAATACCATTGGGCATACCCCTTATCAGCTAGTGTACGGGAAACAAGTAATTTTACCAATAGAATTCTAAGCAAGGATCTTCCATATTTCCACAGAATTGGGATTGAACTTGGATGAGGCTCAGAAACAACGAGCCCTACAATTGAATGAGTTGGATGAAATCAGGCAAGATTCCATCCAACAAACAATATTAGTCCAAAACCAGAGGAGCAAGTGGCATGGCAAATTTATTAAGAAGAAACACTTCCAACCTGGTGATTGGGCTCTATTGTTTGATTCCTGATTCAAAAAATTCAAAGGAAAACTCGCCACCCAGTGGTTGGGCCCTTACGAGGTAGACACTTTATATGACAATGGATCTATAAAAATTAAAACAATTGACGATGGACAAGTCTCCTTTGTGGTAAATGGACACCGACTTAAATTTTATCATAAGCCCATTTCCAGAGAGGATTTTCTATAGGTCATGTCAATTGACAAGGCAYTRGACTTAGTATATGGGGAAGTCCCCCCTTGTTCTTGAAAATGTTTCTGAATTTCCTACTGTATATATGTAAATAGTTTTTGAATTTTGTTAATAAGGCAATTCTWRAGATTTCTGTAAGTATTTATTTCACTAGGAGTACACAGTTTCAAGGATCTTTCTTCAAAAATTGTTACACTTGAATTTTGTGTCTGCTAAAGCATCAAATGAATATTGACTTACTTTAATTAGCCATATTTTTGCAAGAACTCTCATTTTTAGGCATTCTAAAGTAGTTTCTCTTGAAACTCTTCACCATTGTATAAGGAAGTGATACCATAACTATCAAGCCTAGAGGTCTCTCATACAGTTTTTCCAAGAAACCTGAGTAAGCGAGTCAAGTGTCTTTATCAAAGAGTAACAAGGAGGTCTAATTAATGGTTAGTCATGGAAACATCACAATAAATACAAAGGAAGAAATTAAGTTGAGCCTAGAGATACCTTTATGTTCTTTCTCAATGGTACTATCCACTACACAATAAATAGCTTGATTATATCATATCTTTAGATAGGCCGCATCCTCTTAAGTACCCCTTACATTGGGACAATCACTAAGTAATATAACGGAAAGTCATCCTCTAACATAAATACAATCCCAATTGAGAAAAAAAAAGAAGGAAAAGTTGTTTTCAGAGTTGTTCCCCCATCTTATTGCATAAAGAAATCTTATACTAAAATCTTAAAAGATGGAGGGCCAGTCTCTGAGGGTGTAAGAGGCTAACCCGCCGGGATACTGAACAAGTCTGCTGGTAGTGGGTACCGACATATGGTATGACTAGGTAAACCCGGCGGAGTATTGGCCAGTCTTGTTGGCAGTGGGGCATTCTACCTAGCGAGGATGGTAATCTAAAAAAAATAAATAACACATTTAAACTTGTCCTGATGTATGACATTAATTGCATACAAAGATGACATGAAGTATGTGTGGTTAAGATACGGTTAATGAACTCCATAAACTTTCCATTGGGAAATAAATCTAAGAGTATCTTAAAACTCTCTTTCCTATCTCTTCTTATCTATATATAGGATCTCTTATACTATAGGTGGGGCGATCTTCTAACCGTCTTGTTAGAGCAATCTGTGAAATTTATTTCTACACTTGACATACTATAAATCTTTGGCTATTGGGGGATACTGACCAGTTTCCTATACTTTTGATTGTGAGGTGTCACAATACTTAGGTGTGGGGGAGGGGGTCATGAGCTGACAAATGATCATTGCCTAGAAAAATAAATCTTTGCAATAATTTTTGTATTATTTCTATGATACCGGTTATTACATTAATAGTCATGTTATGTTTGAAATGCTAAACTCTTGTGTGCTATAAATTGCCTAACATACCAGACCACTTTATCAAATTATCTTTCATTACAAGTTGTACATTGTAGGTTTGACAATACATGTTTTTACTTGTTATAACATGTTCATTGTAAGTTTGATATTATATGTCATATGCAAGAGGATTGAGTGAGCATGATGGAAAAATCAACAACAAGGGAACATTCTCCCTCTGCTCATTTACCACTGTGATTGTCAAAAACACTTCAAATTTACAACCTATCCATTATAAGAAGTGTAAATGTACTTAACACAGAGGTATCGTATGAAGTATCGTATGAAGTGCCATATGAAATGCCATATGAGGTGCCAAACTAAATACCATATGAATTACACACCAGTAATTTTCCTAGATTCCAGGTAACCAGAACTCAATTACATTCAATTGAATTGGTTGCAGGCAATTGATTGAAGATGATTTATATGTTCATGATCAAATGTCCAAGTCAAAAGACTTGGACATTGATCTAACTGCGCATCATTGCATTACCTCCAAAAATGAGCCGTCGAATTTGAATTTTCCACACATGGCATCCCATGCACACATGTGTGCAACCTACTCCACTATAGGAGCATTCAAAATCAAGTTGGGAAACCATTATCTCCATTCGCCCTTTCCATTTTCTCTTCCTTGCGTTAAGAAATTACGCCCAACCTCTACCATCTCTTCCCCTGTTCAAATCGCGCTCAGACCATTCCCAATTCGTGCCATCTCTTGGCCTGTTCGCACCCTTGCCTGGTAAATTTCACATTTGCCACAATGCCTAGGAGGTACAAACCCTCTTCCTATGTGAATCTCTTTGCCATTCCCGAATTAGCACAATACAAAGAGTTGTTTTTGCGCATAGGCTGGGGGCCATTTTTGTCTAACTTGCAGGGCCACAATGACAGCCTCTCCATGCAATTCGCCCTCGGTTTCAATGGGAAGAAAAAACATGTAGGGTCTCTTACCTTTTAAATCTCAGAAGAGTCCATTCCGATAGCTACAAAGCTCCCAAGAATGGAAGATAGATGGTTCAAAAACCACCAATTGTCACGCTCAAGTTATAACAAGGTTTTTAAGCCCGAATTCAAGAACAGTTCAAGGGAAAAAGGATATTCTAGGGAGTGGATAAAGGTGGAATTGATCAACCCCCTCATCGTCATCACAAGGTTGATTACCTGCGAAGGTAGATACTCCACTTTCAAAGCTTGTCATTTTAGATTGTTGGTTCATTTTTTGTTCAACAAACCTTTGAACTTCCCCTTCTATTTTCTAAAAATCTTGGAGAAGATGTCCTCTCAAGTGAGGAATAATGTGACTAACCCCCACAATAATCTCTTTCACCATGGCTTGATCAAACTCCTTGTTCTAGTAGAACTAGAGAAATAGGGGAAAACTTGGGATGCCTTTATCTATCGATTTGCAAACCCTCACTTGACAATTTGGACCAAAAAAAATCCACTTAGCCTAAAAACTATCTCTCCATCCAAGACTCGCTCTAAAAGAACTCCAAATCCCCTTGCACAAACCCTCTCTTTGTCAGAACAATACAAAAATCTTGTTGATATCCCGACTTCTTGATCGGGTAAAAAGACCAAGAGCAAAGACCAAAAGAAGCCTATTGTTAACCCCCCAATGCCTTCAATCTCTCTTGATCCTACACCTAAAAAGATCCAAGAAGTAATTCAACAAGACTTTCGTATCATTCCCACAAATAGGAGGGGATCCAATCGATTTGGTAAAGGACCCTTTCGAAAGAGTACCCGAAGCACAAGAACCAAACCTTATGCAAAACCCATGCCTACTTCGGATCCTATCCAAGTGTCCTCCGATCTTGAGAGCCCTCATAAGAGACTTAGGGAAGTTTCTGTGGATGGATTAGAGCCACTAAGAAAGACAAAATCAGAGCCTACCTCTCCTTACCGATCCCCATCACTCCTACTTCACCCATGCCTAATCTAGATCCTAAAACTGATAGATTGTCCACATCCCTCAAAGGATATAAGCCTTCCTCAGAGATCAGTGTTTTTTCCCCAACCATTGAGAAGATACAAAAACAAAACCATCAGCTTCTCCAACAGTTGGAGGAACGAAAGACAATAGATGCACACACTCATCATAATAATGCAGTCCTCCAAGCAAAGGTTAACTCCCTTCAACGGTTGGTCTATGAGATGACCAAATCTAACCACAGCCTTAGAGCATAACTAAAGCAACATAAGAAGCACAAGGAAAAGTCTTCACAACAAGAAGGAGAAGCTTCCAGAATTGATCCTCCTCAGCAAGCCTACTCACGAGGGGTAACTTATTTTTGTTTGTGGTGGGACCTGCAAAATCATAAGTGTGGGGGTAATGTTGGGCCCGAGATATGATCAATTTTATGACAGTTATTAGACACTTTTGTCGAATGTACATATGTGTTTTTCATGTTTTGAAGGATCTTTTTGAAGAATTTTATGTTAAAATGGTATGATCTACACTAGGTATGTATGATTCGTGTTTGATGTCAATATTGAGTATAATTCATCAAGTTTTATGATTCCAAAGATCTAATTCACATTTTTTCTGGTGTTACAGGGAAAAAATGCACCATGTTTCTACTTCTGGCACTCAGTCCGACACTCCTTCCAGAACTCGATCCAGTACCCGATCCGACACTGCGTCCAGCACCACATCTTACACAAAAACGAAGGGTCACTTGGTGTTTATGGTATTGGCGGTCAGTGATGGGCGAATTGGGAACATGGGTTTTGTTCATGCTTGCCCCCTACAACTATTGAACTCCTGACAACTCAATTTTGGTTGTTAAACAAGGTGATTATTGGCCCGCTCTGTTTCAGCAGTTGGCATCATTTAATGTAAATTGCCAAATTTAGAAGTGGTTCAACCCTCCTGTGGTCGACCACTTGGTCTGTAAACTTATAAATACCACTAGGATGGTCAGACAATAGGTTAAGAAACAATAGACGTAGTTTATTGGAGAAAAACATGACTCTCTCTTATTTTGCCATTTTCCATTGCCGAAGTTATATAAAATTGTGTTTCTGCTTTTTAATGGTGAATTCATCTTGCTGAGCTCATGGTGTCCATTTGAGAAGTAACCATGACTTATTGGGGGGCCCACCAGTAGTCTGGTAACTACTCTTTATGTTGTTTATGCATTTCATAGTTTAGTTGTTCTCTTTATTTCCTGTACATGCATTATCATTGTGTTAATTAGTTTGTTGTTATAGTTTAATTGCTTTGATTCACTTTTACAGGTTAGTATGAAGGATTTTGTTAGCATGCATTGATCTTGTAGTTAGGAACGAATTAGCAAATTACAAGACTAACCCCATGTACAATTAGATATTAGATTATGTTTTATTTTATGTTGTTAGAATTAAATTTAAAACGGAGTTTTAAATAGAGTAGAACATAGTTTTAATTTGGGTCTTCTTTAACAAGGATTTGGTGGATGGATAGGGTTAATTTCAGTCTTTTTATTGTAGAATTTTCTTAACAGGTTATTAGTCAATACATGCATTAGTTTACTTTTTATATGTCATGTTTTAATTCTGTTTTCAAGCATTTTTCTTATCGTATTTTGAATTGTTAGAATAGATATAGCATATTTTCACTTTATGTATTTTCTTTCCTAGAATTAGATTGCAATTGTATTTCTTAGTTAATGATTGAGTTTAAGTATGAATTTTGCTTACATAGTGTAAAATTATAATTATGATCTCATTATACTATTGATGGTTAATAAATGAATATGTAGGGTAATTGACAATTGTTTATGTCATGGCTAAATTCTCATTGGATTGTTTAATCTATACCTTTCACTTTGCTATTGAGATAAGTGTTGAGCTTATACCACTTGAATGATCTACCGCTTGAATTATCCTTTGTTTTCAAGTGCCATTGAGATATCATACGACACTGGAGACATTCACACCACCACCAACACTATATTTGAGTTTTCATAGGTTAAAAGATAGTTTTCTTGCTTTCATAGGTTAAAAGATCTAGTTTCTTTCTTTCATAGATCAGAAGATATAGTTTCTTACTTTCATAGCTTAGAGGGTAGTTTTATTTCTGCTGTAGGATAGATAGTCTTTTGCTTTGATAGGTTAGAGAGTAGTTTGCTTATCATAGATTAAAGGTTAGTTGTTAGTTCTTCTTGTTTTCAATTAAATAGATTTCATTTTTATGAATTAGAAATAGTTTGAATTAAGAATATAGTCCACTTGCCTCTTAGGCTAGATAGTTGTTCAATGAGAATTGTTTACTTGCAGTAGAAGTTATCTTAGAGTATTTAGTTGTTTACTTGCTTTAATAGGTTAACTAGTTGTTTTGCTTACTTTTTTATTTGCTTTAATAGTTTAGTTAGTTGTTTTTCTTACTTGCTTATTTGCTTTAATAGAATAGTTGTTGGCTTGTTTATTTACTTGCTTTCATAGTGTAGTTTCTCATTGAATGTAGGTTGGCAAGTTAAAGTAGTTTGATTTTATTATTTGCTTATTGTTATGCTTAATAGTTGTTTTTGCTTATTGTTATGAACTAGTTTGCTTTACATAGGGTTTTTACTTGCTTTATTAGAACTATCCATCGATCCTTGGCCCAAAAGTACTTAGGTTACATAGTTTCAAGTTGCTTAGTAGGGTTTTCTCATTAGATAGATTTGCTTGAATAGATTAGCCCTTTTATAGATACCTTCCTTAGTTAGACTATACTACTATCAACCCTTCTACCTTTGGCATATATTCTGCCACAACTCTAAGTTTACTTACCCCAGGTTGACAATTTAATTGAGGGTTTTTAGTGTTTTTTTAGTGCATATAGAACACCCATCACTCTCCTTCTCCCGACTCAATATCTATTTCCCGCGATCAGAACACACACTTTTCAAAGTTCTTCCTCGAACATGAGAGCTCAGTGTCTTATCTCTGCACTCTTCGTAGGTCTTCCTCTGCCCACCACGCCTTCCTTTCTTTTCTTCCTTAGTAAGATTGCATGTGGCCCGAATTCCCAATCCGTGGTCAGGTATGGAAGCCTTACAGATGGGCGGTCTGCCCCATCCCCTCATTAACTCTTGAGGAGGTCTTCCCACCTACCAGCCTGAATGTAATTCATTCTTGGGTCAGAGATTTCTTCTGATCCTGAGAAATTAAATTCATCAAAGTACTGGTCTGGTGGAGGTAACGCAACTTTTCTTGGTCCCCTTCACCATCTCTTTCATAGAATTCGTGGTCTCTCTTAGCACACCCCCTTTCCAACAGTCATGCAACACTTATCCATTTTCTATTAAATAACATAATTTACATTCATTGACCTTTTATACAAAGATCCATCAAATCAAACATTCACACATATTGAGTTTTTGATAGTCTCTTGGCCAATATAGTTATATTTACAAACTGGGGGAAACATGGTGTTACAATTCCCTCCGCCTTAAAGGAACATCGTCCTCGATGTTCTATCTGTCAACATGATATGTATATACAAAAGTAAACAAAAATGGATATGCATGCCTCATGGAATCCTCCATTTCCCACATAGCCTCATTTGGGCCAAAGTGTTTCCACTGCACCTTGACCTGTGCAATCGTCCATTTCCTGAGTGAGGTTTCCTTCCTGTCTAGTATGCATTGAGGTTTTGACAGGAATTCTCCCTCCGGCTCCACCTGGATCACATATGAGTCAATTATATGATTAGAATCATGTACATATTTCTTCAATAATGAAACATGGAAAACATTGTGTTCCTTTACTATGGGAGGGAGTGATAGCCTATAGGTTACATGTCCCACTCTATTTAAGAATTCAAAGGGTCCACAATACCGAGGTGCCATCTTGGCACAAGATCCCATTCTCAGGGAACTCTTCATGGGCCTAACTCTGAGATATATATGGCCTCCTGTCTTGAACTCTCTGGGAGTTCTCTTTTTGTCGACATAACTCTTCTATCTATCCGGAGCAATTATCATATTTTGTTTTATCTGAATCACTTGTTGTTCCATTTCTTTCAGTATGTCTGGTCTAATTGTAATTCTATCCACTGGATTACTCCAACTAATTGGAATCTTGCATTGTCTACCATATAGGGATTCAAAAGGGCTCATCTTCAATGACTCTTGATAACTGTTGTTGTAGGAAAATTCTACCAATGGTAGGTAGTATTCCCACTTCTTAGGTTGATGCATTACATGCATCCTTAACATGTCTTCTAATATTTGGTTTACTCTTTTAGTCTATCCATTTTTTGGGGGGTGATAGGATGTGCTAAACAACAATTTAGTCTCAAAACCAACCATCAAGGATTTCCAAAAGCTTGAAGTGAATTTTGTGTCTCTATCGGATACAATCTCTCTAGGCATGTCATGTAGTCTAAATATCTCCTTCATGAAGATGTTGGAAATATATGTTTCCTTGAAATTCAACTTGACAAGAACCAAGTGAGCAGACTTTCTCAATTTGTACACCACTACCATGATGGCATCATTCTTCTTAGTCGATTTTGGTAATCAGGTGATGAAATCCATGGAAATGGTTTCCCATTTCCATTCTGGAATTGGTAGAGGTTGTAACAACCCTGCTAGGTGTCCGTGTTCTTCCTTAACTTGTTGGCATTCTAGGCACTTAGCTAGATAGGCCAATAGAATTGTTTCCTAGTGGCCATGATCATTTTCTAATATCCTGGGTGACCAGTATATGGTCTCTTGTGTAGTTCATCGATTATGAACCTCTTCAAGTTGTCACAACTTGGGATATACAATATGTTTCTGTAAGTAAGCAAGCCTTCATCGAGCATATGATAGCCTTCATACTTTATCCCTATAGGCTCTTGCCTTAGGTATGAGGTCATGGTTTTGAAGAATGCACTTGTTTCTTGTGCATTCCTATCTCTTTCTCTGACATCCATTTCACAGGTGCTCACCGCTACTAGGTGAATTGTTTTCACACTTATGCTAAGGGAATCGACCACCCTATTTTCCTTTCCTTTGATGTGTTTGATTTCGAAATCAAACTCACTAAGGAGAGCCATCCACCTAGCTTGTCTAGCATTGAGTTTTGGTTGATCAAACAGGTGCTTCAACCCACAGTGGCCTATCATAATTACAAATCTCCTACCCAGGAGGTAATGCCTCCACATTTTTAAATCATGCACTATGGAAACCAACTCTAGATCATAGGTCACACAATTGATTTCATGCTCATTCAATTTTTTGGATACGTAGCAAATTACACGTCCTTCTTGCATAAGGAATCCTTTGAGTCCTTCCTTGCAGGAATCTATACACACAAGGAAGTCATTATCAGGGTCTGCAATCTTCAACACGGGTGCATGGGTCAAAAGGTATTTCAGTTACTAAAATCTTTCTTCACATTCTTATGTCCAAGTGAATTTAACTCCCTTTTTCTAGAGGGCAGTGATTGGACAACCAAACTTGGAAAATCCTTTTATGAACCTTCCATAATATCCTGCTAAGCCCATAAAGGATCTGATATCAGATACATCCTTTGGGGTAGGCCATTCCATAATAGATCTGATCTTGTCAGGGTCTACTGCCACCCCTTCTTCAAAAATATCATGGCCCAAGCAATGTACTTCCTTCTACAAAAAGTCACACTTGCTAAACTTAGTTTAGAATTGATGTTATCTTAGTACTTGAAGTACAAGTCTAATATGTTCTTCATGCTCCTCTTTGTTCTTGGAGTATATTCATATATCATCAATGAAAACAAATACAAATTTGTCTAGGAATTTGCTGAGTACATTGTTCATCAAGCACATAAAAGTGGCGGGGGATTTGGTTAATCCAAATGGCACCACCACAAATTCATAATGACCATATATGGTCCTGAAGGATGTTTTGTGGATGTCTTCATCCTTCATTTGGACTTGATGGTATCCAGACCTTAAGTCAAACTTTGAGAAAATGGAAGCACCCTCTAATTGTTCGAACAAGTCATCGATTCTTGGTAAGGGGTACTTGTTCTTTATGTTTGTCTTATTGAGTTGTCTATAATCTATGCATAGTTGGACTGTGCCATATTTCTTCTTCACAAACAAGACTGGTGCTCCCCATGGAGACACATTGGGTGGGATGTAGCCTTTTTCCATCATTTCCTTTATCTGTTGCTTGATCTCAACTAGCTTGGGTGTAATCATCCTATAGGGTGTCCTAGACACTAGCACTGCTCCTGGTGCAATTTATATCGAGAAGTCAATGTCTCTTCTCGGAGGTAGACTCGATACCTCTTCTAGAAATATGTATCTATACTCTCTTAATATGGGGTGGTCCTCTAGGTTCAGTTTGTCATCCTCAACAGATTCCAACACTTGTATTTCATATAGAGGACATCCATTTCTACAATACTTTTTCATTTGAAGGGTTGATATTCATCTCACTGAGACAAGCTTCTAAATCCCTTGGAGGGTTATCTTTCTCCCTTCTTCATTTACACATTCTAAAGTTTTATGGTAACAATCCAAGTTATTTTTATAAGCAACCAACCAATCCATACCAATCAACAAGTCATAAGATCCTAGGGGAAGTATGTTAAGGGTCGTTTGGGTGGGCAATCCATCCATGATGAATTGGCAAGCTGGTATGACCTCTGCTACTTTTCTTTTGGTTCCAGTGGCTAGTTGTACCAACCATGGTTTAACATGTCTAACTGGTTGCAGTTTACACTTATCAACAGTCTGAGGGGCCACATAACTCAAATTAGAACCAGTGTCAATTAAAATAGAAATTAAACGGTTGGCGATCATACCTTCCATCTCCACCACTGAAGCTTGGTGGTCGGCTTGTTTATATCCAAAGCTGCATAAATATGTGGCATGATCTTAGCCACATCATTGACTGTGATAGCTTCTTGGATGTTGTAGACTTTCCTACTGTTTTGTTGTCTGCGTGGGCAATCCCTCAATAGATGTTCTTCTCTACAACCCCAATATTTCAAGGGTTATCTCTTTGGGTTATCAATCTTTCCTGGGGCTAATCCAAATGGTTTATTTCCACTCTGGGAGGGGAAATTTTGTTGATACACACTTCGGGTAGGAAGGGTCATCCTAGAATCCTTCATATAGTTATTAAATATTGAGGATTTAATCCCCTTCTTCTTGAATCCCAAACTATTCGTCTTCTTCTAGTCATCTCGAGATTCCTTCTGGCTCCCGAACTGTTCATAACAATACCTTTCCTTTTATATAGTGTCTTCTAAGGTCTTTGGATCCTCAAACTCAATCATATTCTGGTAGGTCTGAGGTAACCTAGTGATAAATCGTTGCACTTTTACCTTTTCATCCTTTATGTAGGGTACATACCTCAACAGTTCAAGGAATTTATTGATATATTCCTCTATGATGAGATTTCCCAGCTTGAGTTCATAGAAGTCCTTAGTATTCCCGTCAAAGTATTCCTCTGACAGATACTTCTTCTTGAATTTTTTCTCCAACTGTTTCCATGATAAGTCCTCTTCATGGATTCCTTTGACAATCTTAAGGTCTTCCCACCAAATGGAAGCCTTTCCATTCAGGTTGAAGATGATTATTCGAGCCTTCAAGTTTTCAGAGTAGTCATGGACTCTGAAGTACTTCTTTAAAACAAGGAGCCAAGCTTATGCCTCTTTCCCTTTCTTAATATCTCCACTGAAAGAGGGTGGTTTGGATTTATTGAACTCTTCAGGGTCATGACTTTTGGAATGATTTATCTTCTTTCCTTTCTTCTAAGAATGTGAGCTAGTTTTTCTACTATAATATCCATCAGAGTTGTCAGTTTCCTTTCCAAAGGACTCTCCCGATGAGCTTCCCATGCCTCTAGGGTGGGCCTTCCTCGAGGTACTTCTCCTTGTGTGGCCACTTATGGGACCATGTTTTTGTATTTCAGGTGGACTTTGAATTCTCTTCATATGTCATCGGTCCACATGACTGGTTGCAGGTCCATGTTGCAACTTCCTCTGTATATCGGATATGCTTTGCAGAAAGACTACATTGGTTATACCTCATTTATACCTATCGAACGGTCTATCGAGCACCCCAAACGAAGATCGTATGCAAAAGTTATGCCCTCGATAATTTTATGTATCAACTACCCTCATCGAGGCCCACAAATATTTTGGTGTTTCATATCCTGGGGTTAGGGATTTGGATGTTTAGGGTTTTCTCATTTATGTTTTATGTTAAAAAGGCCTTTGGAGCCTCATTGTACTCATCTTCTTACAAATGAGCGTAGCCGTCACATCTCTTCTCAGAGATAAGCTACCACCATTCTAGCTAGCTTGTGTGTTTTTTCATTTTACAGTCTTTTGTATTTCAGACAGTCATTAATAAAATATGATCTTTATTGCATTATTGTTTTCCTTTACATATCACTATGTATTTCTTTTTTATATCTCTGTTAGATATTGGTGGGATAATTACTATGAGAAACATGTCGAGGATGAGTCTGTAATGTTTTGGCCAGGACCCACTTTAGCGGTTTTTATTGATTCCCTCAAGGAACAATATTATCCTGTTGCAAGTGCATCATATATTGCACTATTTGTGCCATTTCCAAGACCTCCATCAAGAAACAAGGGCTATACACCCCTCTACCTACTCTGAATAGGTCTTGGGAGTCCATATCCATGGAATACATGTCTGGTCTGCCTTCAACCAGGCATGGGAATGACTGTGTCATTGTGGTTGTTGATCGATTCTCTAAGATGACAATTTTGGCACCTTGAAAAAAGAGCATCATAGCCGAGGCCATCGCCAAGCTCTTGTTCACACATGTTTGGGTTCATTTTGGGCTCCCACAAACTATTATCTCCAATCAATATAGTAGGTTCCTGGGAACTTTTTGGTCCAGACTATGGTCGATGATGGACACCACGTTGACCAAAGCAATTGCCTTCCACCCATAGACTGATGGAAAAAGAGAGGTAGTCAACAGGATGATTGTGCATATCCCGAGGATGTATAATTCAAAATATCCACACATGTGGGATGAAATCCTTTCTTATGTTCAACATAGCTACAATAGATCCCTCCACATCTCTATTGGACACAACCCTTTTCAGGGGTTCTTGGGGTTCCAACCATTGGTCCCCATTGACGTAGCTCTGCCCATTGCAGCCTCATAGGAAGAGTCCTCCCATGCACAAACCAAGGCTGATAAGGAATATAAATTTGTTGAGCACATCCAACAAAAAATTCCTGATATTTTGGAGAAATCCAATGCCAAGTACAAGCAGCGCCATGATCAACATCGGGTACCACACAAATTTCAGGTGGGAGATAAGGTCTAGTTGCATTTGCAGAAAAAGCACCTCATTGGACCCCATCATAAGTTTTTCCCAATCCTATATGGGCCTTACACTATTTCCAAGGATGTGGGTGAGAATGATTTTGAATCAAGTATCCCTCCTTTCCTTGGCTTGCACCCAATATTTATTATGGAACTGCTTCGACCTTATTTTCCACCTCTCCTGGACACTTCATATGTGACAAAACAATTGGCCCATACAAAACTCAATACTTCCTTCATAAAACAGGAAAAAATTGATCGGATCATGGACACCAATACAAAGGACACCCGTAGACAGACTATCAAACTTCATCGGGTCATCAAAGCAGGGTAGTTTCTTCATCAGGTAAAGTGGTTCACCGAGAGTCAAATTTAGCAAAATGTTTATCATCTGATGCAGGAACTTGACGCAATGGAGACCATTGCATCCTAAGGGGGGAGGAATGATCCAGGTGGATATTTGTGGCCACCCACCTATTCCACTAGGTCAAATACCAGTTTCCATTTTGGCAGTTTTTTTACAGTTTTTCGGGTCCCAAACTTTTGGGGGTCGTTTTGCGGTCCTAAACGACATTTTTTCGGCTCAAAAACACCAAGCATGTGGCGAAAGGAAGATTTTAGGAAAAAACGAATATTTACTCCTTGGTTATACCTTTCCAACGGTGTATCGAGCGTCCCAAACGAAGATCGTATGCAAAAGTTACTCCCTCGGGAAGTTGACGTATCAACTAACCCCATCGGGGCCCACAAACATTTTGGTGTTTCATCTCCCGAGGTTAGGGTTTTGGATGTTTAGGGTTTTCTCATTTACGTTTTATGTTAAAAATTAATTTGGAGCCTCATTGTACTCAACTTATTGCGAATGAGCGTAGTGAACACATCTCTTCTCAGAGATAAGCTACCACCATTATAGCTAGCTTGTGTGTTTTTTCATTTTATAATTTTTTGTATTTTAGACAGTCATTAATATAATCTGAGATTTATTGTATTAATGTGTTCCTTTCCATATCTCTGTGTATTTCTTTGTTATATTTCTGCCTTCATATTGTTCCCCAAAATAATCTGGATCAACAGAAAAATGATTTATAGGCCCACAACCCAATTTACATGCACATAGGTCTCTCTCTTAGCATAAAACAAAACCAAACAATGGCTTCCTTCAAGCACAAAATCCTCCCTTGATATTCAAAAACTATATGTCAAACGTGTCCCTATTCTGTGTACAAATTTCCTTCTTCCCTCTTTTTTTAATTGACTCTCACTCTTCCCCAAAGAAGATTGTACTTTATCCCATGCTCCCCCAATAACTATGGGATGTGAATTCTCACACCCACCCTCTTACATGAGTTAAATGATTGGATTTGGGAACACTCAACAACAAATATAAGGTTATACACAATGATAATAATTTAAGGAATGTGGTTTGGATTAATACCCATGAATAATCCCCCTTTGGACCCCTCTCTCTTGTGGAATCATAGCCCCCCCATTTTTTTCATCCCTCTCATATTACAACCAACGATTACTATTTCTATTAATGATTTCAAAGAACATAATAAACCATTTTGCCTCTGGCTACATTAAATGAATACAGGCTCTTCACCCCAACACATCGACTCAACAACCTAATTCACATTTATACAATTACATTATAATTTGTGGGGATTAAAACTAGGGATGTTACACATGTTCTTAATAATGTGTATGCATTCCTAATAATTCCAACTTGACGCTAACTTGGAAGCTTATATGGAAGTTTGGGGAATGCAAAAGCAAGAAATTCAGGAATGCATGCATGTTCCTAAGAATGTGTGCATGTTCTTGCATGAGTGCATTCCTAGGCACCTCATTGTCGTTTTTTTGACCATCATCTTTGTGTGCTCACCCTGATCTTGATTTTATATTTCACCATGTACTACAATCGATTTGTAATAAACTTGTAGAGTATACTAAGTGTGGGAAATCATGCTAAAGAAATCAATCATAAGCATAATAATAATAATAATTAAGATATTTTACTCTAGAAACCCAAATGAGAAAAACAACAATGAAATGGCTTTGTTCATATTTAAATTAATCTCACACAAATTCATATTGCAGTGACTCTACTGGAAAAAAATCCAATTTTAGCAATGGCTCTATAGCTTTCTTTGCATCTTGGTGATCACCAAGAAAAAGAAACATAAATATATCATTTTTTCCTTGACGATCCTCTTCACCTTTAATTGCGTCTTCAATACTTTGAGCATCAAATCAATCCACTTTGGATTTTGTTCTCTATCTAGATTTACCTTGTAGTCTCAAATTCCCCTTCAAAATACCAACTCCCTTTTTTTGCCCCTTCTCAAACCAATGTGTCTCCTTTATACATATGCACACTCCCATTGGAATGCTAAATAGTTCATATCCTTTCTCCACCAATGTTAAACAAGAACCTCTTTTTAATTCTTCCCTTTCTCCACCAATATTAACCATGAACCTCCTTTTCCTTCTTCCCATAGTCCCACACCATGTGGTAGCCACTTCGCTACAACAAATTGTGTTTGTCATGTTGTTTTCCTTATTTTTTATACCTTTTTCCTTGTATTGTTATGTTATTGCAAAGTGCAAGTTGTAGAGGTATTCTTCCCTTCTACTCCCCCAATACCCCACATGCCATCTCCTAAATGCATTAAGTCTTTGCATGGTTTCTTATGTGGAAGGCAGAGCAGAAAGGTGTCACCATCCTCTAACTCCCTTCCTTTCCAACCACATGCACTATGATCTACATTGTTTATGATGTGGGATATGGAGCGTGGGTGCAAGACATAGAGTGTGGAGTTAGGCTCCACTTAAGATTGTAATATGTCCATAAGGTTTTTCCTTAGTCAATCCTAAGTCTTTGCAAGGCTTTTCAAAGCAAGTTTCAAGGGTTGTTAAGCACAATGCCAACCATAAAAATAAACACTTAACCATTTTGAATCTTCTTAATCCAACATATAAACTTCAAGTTTCTAGAAAATGACATATGTATAGTAAATCTAATATTATTTGGATTGTTTCACTCAATGAAAGTTCCATAGCCATAATTGTTCAACAAGTGACATCACATGGGCCAAAATATGACAAGAAGCCCCATTTTCCTTTGTTTCCTCTCCAAGGAAAATGTGTAACTAAGCCCTCCTCCAACCATTTTAACAATCTCAATGAGAGTAAAGTTATGTTTTAGTTTTTTTTCCCATGGATTGTAAATCCCGCATAATTTAATCATTTTGAGTGAGATTCATGAGTGGTTTTCCTACCAAAATCCACCCACACCTTCCATTTGATCATTTCATAAGGGGAAATTTTTCTCAACTAACTCCAAGTTTCAAAGAGTCATAAAGAGGAGAAAAAAGCACACACACACACACACAACCATCTCCATCACTCCATTAAGGTGAAATCTTATAAATGTTTTCAATTGTTGGCACATTTCTTCATGCAATATTGGACTAATTGTTTCGAATACTAACATTGATTAGAGATAAAAGTATTGGTATCTTGTCCATCTTTGTGTCTAGGTTCTTTGTGAAGATTCTACATTTGATTTTTCCTCTCCAAGGTCTATGTGAATGCCAAATTTGCAGGGGAATTCCGTGAATGTTTTCTTCTCCTCTCATATCATGTTTTTCATTCCATTTAAGCTTAGGGATATATTATATTTCATTATTCACTCACACTTTTATTTCAATATATGGTTGGGTGCTATTTGTTCACCCTATGCATAAAATCACATAGAATGTCATGATGACTCCAACAGGGAGCTTGAATCTCATCATTTTTTTGAGTTAGGGAACCCTCTTTGTTATTTTTTCTAATAATCATGCACATCATTTATATGTTTTTCCCCAAAACACAATTTTGAGGCTTCTCGACTTCAATTTTGTTTTAATTATGTTGATCACTTTTTCCTATTTAGAAGAAGGATCAACACTAAGGGGAAATTTCATGGGGATCAAAGAGTGCCTCCATTTTTATAAATGTGGTACTCCTTTTGTCAATATCATATGTCTTTTATCAAATTTAATAAATATGATGGGAGAGTTATATGTATCAAAACTTCGTATGATATTTAACTTTCAAGAAAATTAAAGGTTCTTGAGGAAACCAAGAATTCTATAAGGATAGATTAATGCATGGGAAAGAGCTAATGTTGGAATATTGGTTGGTGTCATTGATGTCAACCCTAGTCATGGGTTTTGGAACGCAAGATTGATGAAGGTATTTGGACATGAAGGACAATGCACATGCATATACAGGACCCATGGATGGATAGTATACATCATGTTGTTTCCAGTGGTATGTGGCATGTCACGTGGATCCTCATGGTTGAGGAGAAATGAATTTTTATGGATGACAAAGTGAATTGAAGAAGGAAGTACATGTAGGCCCTGAAGATAATTAAAGAAAAGAATTACAAAATAAGAAAGTGTCAGGTCGGACCTAATGTTAAAAGGAAGAGACATAAATGGTATAAATAAATATTATTATACATTCATTTGATACACAAGTCGAATTTCAGGGGAAATCAGAAGTAAAGAAGGCTGAATTTCAAGGGAGGATGAAGTATTTTGGTGATGTGTTCTAAGGTATGTTATTTTCAAGTCATCTTACAATTTTTGCTATAACTTTTTTTATAGAACGATCCATATGGTGAAATTTCTATGGTATTGAGAAGACATATCAAGGTACCTGTGGTAAAAGTTTCAGCTCTTGATTCTCTACAATTATGGAGATACACTCTATGGAAGATAGGGTTTTTGACCAGTCCTGAAGCTAGTCAATAAACAGGTGTTCTGGGTAAAACAATCATAACTTCTTCATAGAGAATCCAAATGACGTGGGACAAATTACATTGGAAATATTATGGACTTTAGTTTCGGGTGTGTAAGTTTCAGAATATGATGTTAAATATTGAGGGCGGGGCATTCTGTACAAGTTTGGTCTCCTAAATAAACCAGAATTGAACAAGGTCTACCATTCTCTCTATAAATTATTTTTGGGGAGGATTCAAGGAGTGAAACTTGGAGAAGTTTTAGAGAATAAATTGAATAATATTATCTACATGATCAAAATATTCCAAGAATTGAATAATTGTATAAATTGAAGAAGTCTCAGGAATCATTATCAGGTTATATGTGATGGTTGGTTGATGGTGATGATTTAATGTGAAGTTTTATTATCTCTCGTGTATTCTTGGAGGAAGGAAGGGGCAAGGATGGAGAGTTCAAATCTCTCTTGATATTGGAGGATTGTATCTTCCTCTTGGAGGTTTATCCCACCCTTTACATTTGGAATTTGTAGCTACCTTTGGAAGTCATTACTTCCCTTGAACAATAACTATTGATTATTTCT
>ML785792.1:258543-268678 GCA_009831015.1 Picea engelmannii | reverse complement strand
AGGACAAATCTGACGAAGAAGAAGAGAGATGGGCCCTCCAGGGCCATGCTCAAGTCAATCCGCTCTCGGTACTCCATGTCTAGGACCATGTGGGCCTCGAGACATGATCTCCTAGTTATCCCTAGATATCGGGGATAACACAACCAATGGAAGAAGAACCAAAGAGTATAGAGTTTGAGTTGGAGGGTGAAGAATTTGACTCAACAAAAGAGGAAAAACCTCAAACTCTAGTCTTGAGAAAATCGGTTTGGGAAAGAGGGCAACTTGAAAGGTATACCCCACTTGACTTTCATTGTAGTTTTGTTTTGTCTATTATTGATGATGATCTTAGAATTGTTAGGGAGGCAGTGGATTCTAAGGATAGTAAAATTTGGAAGAAGGCCATGGTTGAAGAAATGGTTGCCTTAGATAAAAATGAGACTTGGGATCTAGTTGAGTTGTCGGTTGGACGAAAACCTATTGGTAGCAAATGGGTGTTTAAGAAGAAGTTGAATGCAAAAGATAAGGTAGAGAAGTACACATATCACCTAGTAACAAAGGGATATTGCTAGGTGGAGGGAGTGATTTTGGTGAGATTTTTTCTCCTGTTGTTAAATTAACATATATTAGATTTATTTTGTCTATTGTTGTTGCTTTTGATTTTGAAGTATAGCAAATGGATGTGAAGACAACATTCCTACATGGTGATCTTGAAGAAGAAATCCGCATGAAACAACCTGAAGGGTTTGTAGTGAAGGGAATGAAGGAGTTGGTTTTCAAGTTGAAGAAGCCCCTATATGGATTAAAACAATCTCCCAGAATGTGGTATCAAAAATTTGATACTTATATATTGGGACTTGCTTTCTCATGAAGCAAAGTTGATCACTGTGTGTATTCCAAGCAGGTTGGTGATATTTTATTTATGTGGGTTGTATGTTGATGATATGTTGTTGATTGGAAACAAGGAAATCATCAAGGATGTTAAAGTGTAGTTGTCTTCTAAATTTGATATGAAAGATCTTGGTGTTGCAAATTTTATTTTGGATATGGAAATTAAAAGAGATCGAGCAAACAAAAAACTTTGGTTGAACTAGTGGAAATATGTTGAGACAATATTGGAGAGGTTTAATATGCAAAAATGTAAAATAGTCAAGGTTCCTATTCTTGTAGGTGTAAAGTTATTTGCAAATCAATGTCCCAAGACACAAGAAGAGGTAGAGGACATGTCCCTTGTTCCCTATGTAAGTATTGTTGGAAGTCTGATGTATGCTATGGTCTGTACTAAACCAGACATTGCCCATGTAGTGGGAGTTTGAGGTATATGTCAAAACTAAGAACGAAAATTGGACAGTTGTAAAGAGGGTCTTTAGATATCTTCATGACACTTAATATTGTGCAATATGCTACCAAGGAAGACCTAGACCTCATAGAGAGATAGATATACAGGGATTTGTTGATGTAGACTGTGTTTATGTTTTTAACCTATTTGGTGGAGCAATTGGTGGGATGAGCAAAAGGGAGGCCATAGTTGCACTATCAACTACAAAAGTTGAATACATGGCAACCACTCATGGAAGTAAGGGAGTTGTATGGGTGCAAAGTTACATTGTGTTCATGTATTGGTTTTGTTCAAAAAGCACTAAGGATAGGTTATGACAACTCAAGTGCAATTTTTCTAGCAAAGAACCATGCTTATCATTCCAAGACAAAGCATATTGATGTGCGGTACCATTTTGTTAGAGACATGGTTGAACACAAGAAAGTGTTGTTGGAGAAGGTTGAAACCTTGAAGAATGTTGCAGACTCATTGACAAAGTTTGTCAATACTAAGAAGTTTTCTTGGTGGAGGATTACTGGGCATAGCTGCCCTTAGCAACCGATTTTATGAATGCCTTGTGCCTGACCCCATTTTTGCAAAGATTACAACAAGTGGGAGAATGTTGGACATGCGTTGTACACTTCACAGGTTGAATTAGTCTCATCCCAATGCAAACTAATTCTAGCTAAGGAATTAGGGTTGTAATCTAATTCGAGTTTATGGATTGGGGTTTTGGGTGCTACAGAATACCTAAACAGTGTATTGTGGACGTTGAAGTTAATACAATGAAATGGAGAGAGGTGCAAACTCTTAATTAGGTTGGTTTTCTCAATTAAGGGTTTCTAGGGTAAATCTTGTGTATATTATGTGAATATGCTATTGTTATTCTTATGCTTTATATTCTGTTAGTGTTTCTTTTCTTACACAAGTTTATCAAAATCTTTAGAGTTCAAGAACATACAACAAAGTTTCGAAGGAGGTGCCTTAAACTAGGTATTTACTAGTTTGACAGGGAGTTGTCGATGAAGTACATCAATAGGTTGTATAGTGACATTAGGAGGGAGGTGATTCTCTTTGAGTTAAGACTCTTGATGAGGTTTACAAGAAAGCCATGTATACAGTAGGCAAGCATGTCAATTAGTTCACTGATACATGGCAACTAGTTGACTAATGGTACAAGTTCTTCCAAGACAAAAGGCAAGCAAACCTAGAGAGGAAAATGAAAGCAACAAAATGGCAAGAAAAGGGACCTACATTGTCACATAGAAAAGGGACCTACATTGTGATCATTGCAACAAGGATGGTCATGATAGGGATAATTGTTGGACATTCCATCTTGAGCTCATTCCTAGGACCATGACTAGAAAAATATGCTTGAAAGTCTAATTTAAGAAATTTTAAGGTGAACACAGTGTTATTTATAACTCTGTTGAAGGTTGTTAGTGTAGAAAAGGAAAATATTGTTGAAAAAAAACTGTCGATTGAAGTGTAGATGTTGATTTCTATTGTTAAGCAGAGGTCTTAGGAGCAATGAAGGAGAATTTCTTCCATGTAAAGATGCAAGTTAAGTAGAAAGTGGCAACAACTAGCTTTGGTTTCGAAAATTAGAATAACTTGATTTTTGAGTTGTTGATGCAACAACTAGGATGGAAGACCATTCACATCTTGAACCGTATCTGCGAGGGTGTTTGCAAAGGATGTAGAGTTGCATGTCACACACCAATGTACTTTCAAGTTCTATCTTTTAATCTAGTTCATTGATGAGTCAGAGTGTAATGATGTGCCATTGGATGTGTGTGCGGTTATCATTTGTATCCCTTATTTATGGGATAGAAATGTTATATTCCTAAGAAGAGACAACAAATGGAGGTTGGCGAAGGAAGGAAATCCCTACCTCATCAATAGCTACAATGGTGTGACGACAATTTGTTTGATTTCTGCTAAATAGGCCAAGAGGTTGATTAATAACAGTAGGGATAGAGATATTATATTCCTAAGAAGAGACAACAAATGGAGGTTGGTGAAGGAAGGAAATCCATGCCTTATCAAAAGCTACAAAGGTAAGAAGAGTAGGATTTTGAATAAGTATGAAGTTGTGTTTGTAGAATTGAAAGGTTTGCTTACCATGAGCCCAATTGAGCATCAAAATTCAATGGTTGTTGGAGTTACCTTTACCAGATCTGTGCTTGTACCAAACTTCTATTATGGAGAGTGAGGAGGATAAAGAGGCAAATTCAAGAGTTTTTGGATCAAGAGGTTACTAGGGCTATTGCCAAAAAAAGGATGGGACTTAACGAATGTATGTCATTGTTGATTTTAGAGCACTCATTAAGGTCATCGTCACGAACTAGTATCCTTTGCCAAGGATTGATGACTTGCTAGCCCAACAATAAAGAGCAAAGTATTTTTCCAAGTTGGATCTCAAATCTAGATATCACTAAGTGAGAATTTAAGAGGACACTTGGAAAAATATGTTTTAAAGAACAAAAAGGGGTTGTTTGAATGATTTGTAATGCCATCCGGGCTTACTAATGTTCCAACCACATTTATGTGGTTTATGAATGAAGTTCCTAGACCCTTCATCAATTCTTTTTTTGGTTGTCTTTGGATGATATACTCATGAATCACAAGACTTAAGAGGAATTCCTAGACCATTTGAAGTAGGTTTGATGCAAGTGTTTGAGACTCTCAAGGACAAGAGGTTGCAATTGAATATGAAGTGTGAATTTCCTAGACAAGGATTGCTCTACTTGGGGTTTAGGGTTGGTGTTAGTCATCTGAAGATAAACCCAACCAAAGTGCAAACCATTCACAAGTGGCCAAGGCCCATGAATCTCACAAAGGTAAGAAGATTTGTAAGTGATTGTTAGTGTTTGTGCAAATAATACCACATTTCTCAGAGATCAATGCACCATTGCATTCACTGACAAAGTAGAGCGAGTTCCTTTTGGAAGGAGCAAGAGATATCCTTCAACATTTTGAAGTAAAAGATTTGTGAAGCACTTGTGTGAGGACTTCTAGATTTGTAGAAGCCTTTTTGATATTGAGGTTGATGCATCAAGGCATGTCATGGGAGCCATCAGAGGGAAGATTGATTGCCTATCATTTAGAAACTTTTAGTGGAGCAATGTTAGTAGTTTTTAGTTTTGCATCAAGCATTGAAGCATTGGAGCATTGGAGAGCTTACATCTTAGGAAAGGAGACAATATTCCGCGCCAACAGGTTTTGCAGAGGTAGACTAAATTGGAGCAAGCTAGGCATACCAAGAGGATGTCTTATTTGCAACTGTTTAACCTTGTCATCAAGTACAAGAAGGGAGTTACAAATAAGATTGTTGATTTCTTATCAAGACCACCTATGTTAATAATTGTTCTCATGACCATCATGTAGCTACAATCTTTTTTGTTCGAGGATCTGCAAATCCAGTATGAAGAGGAGAGGGGATTCCAGTTTCCACCCAGTTGTGGTAGTGTTGCAGCAGGGAGAGAAGAAGCTTGACTACCATTTGAGAGATGTCTCATTGTACAAGGATGATAAGTTATGTATACCAACTAGAGAGTGTAGAACCATGTCATTGAGAGAGGCCTGTACTTCTAGAGTTGCGGGGCATTTTGGAGTTGGGAAGACTTTAAATTGCCAATGTTATGTGTAGTGGCTAAACATCTCAACAAATATTGCTAAGTTCAAGGCCTGTGAATAGAAAGTTGATTGTATACTCGTTTCCTTGTATCGAGTTGACCGTGGCTGCCAACAAAAAGTTGATTGTATACTCGTTTCCTTGTACCAAGTTCACCATGGGAGAGTATTTCAATGGATTTCCTTAGAGGATTTCTAATGACTAGACGGGAAAGCAATTATTTGTTGGTGGTAGCCGACCATTTCATCAAGATGGCACAATTGATTCGTTGTAAGAAGATTGCGAGTGGCCAAGATTTTTAGATGATGTAAGAGATCTCTTCTAGGAGAGACCCTCTTTCATTTGTCTTGATTGTAACCAGAGATCCTTCTTGTAGGAGAAAGGCTTCCTTTGATAATTTATCTGCAAGCTTATTCATTTCTAGATAAACATGATTGAATTTTAAATTTTCAAATAAGCTTATTTTTTCATTGATCTTCTCCATGACTGAAAGTAATAGCATGTTTTCTAGAGTGATCTTCCCATTAGCCCAGTCAATGGTAATCTTGCTATCACCAAATATCTGTAGGTTCACTTATCCCTTGTCAGCTGCCAATTTCAACAGATTCCATAAAGCACACAGTTCAGATTTGTTATTGATTCCATGCTGCAATTCTGCTTTGAAGACAAAGTAATGATTTTTGGACAAAAATAGGATACCACCTGTGCTTTAAAAAAAATAAATTCAAAAGATTGTTTAAATCTAATCTACGTATGAGTGAACATTGCAATGAACCTTGATGCAATGCAATGGTTCAAATTTCACCAAAACCATAGACAAAGTATTGAACTGCATGTACATACAAAATTCTTATCCAAGGATGTGTTTAGGCCAAAAAATGAATATACAGTGATATGCGGTTGGATTGCAACAAAGATATCGGTTTACAAGTTTAAGAACTTCTTGAAGTGTTTGTGTTCTTTCAGATACTATTCCAAGCTTAGTGATATTTTTTGGTAAGTGGAAAGAAGTAAAAGAGGGAGAATTACTCCACGAAGTGCAAAATAATTGTGTACAATAGTTGTTTGGAGTATTTCATATGTCCATCAAGATATTCATATACAGATGCTTCTCTTTTTGAGCTCATTGGGGGTCACGTTGCCTAGTGATTTTAAATCCTCATAACCTAAATTGCAGTGGCTGATTGATAGTCATGTTCATTTCTTTGTAGTGATTGTCTATGAATTGGATGGAAGAAGACTAGCAACGCAAAGTTATTAAATATGATGTTGAAATAGATCATATGTCTCCTCGGATGGCTAGTCATACTCTGTTTTGTACTCCCTGTTAGTGACAAGTATGAAAAAACAACCTTCACATTGAGCTGCATGACTCTTCTTTCATGGAACAAGGTAGAAATTGATTCTGAAGAAAAAGGTTTAGTAAGTACAAAAGTATCTCATCTAGCCCATGGCTGTGTGATCTAGCGGCAAGCAATGAGGTGATTGGCTTGTATTAAAATTTAATGTGGAGATCTAACTTCAAAATCCCCCAAGCAGGTGTGGATGAGGCCAGCTGCAACCCTTGGGTGATTCTGACGGCTTAGAAAAGTCCCTCATAGCACGGCTGCCTAGTCAAAGGACTGCTGTAAATTTCTATAAGAAGGGTTTCCAAAAATAAATTCATCTAGGTTGTGAAACTAGACAATTCAATTTATAAGAGATGGATTCATTTTGTTTGCTGAAACTAGCAAGCATATCTAAACCTTGTGACATATGGATCTTATGCTGAAACTAGCAAGCAAAAACCATGTTAAATATGGATATTGTCATTTATATTATGCAAAGGAAGCACTCTATTGAAATTGGTGGTAAATGTGAAGAATTGCTGAAATCTGTGGCCAGCTGCATACTGTTTTAGATGAGATTATAATGGGAGGTCAAGTGGTGGAGACAAACTCTGCTGAAGTAATGAAAACTGTTCAAGAAATATTGAAGTAAGCATCGATTCCTTAATATTGCCTGACCGCTTTGCATTTTGTTTGAATCTTCACCAATTCTTTACATGGTCTTAGTTTTACAATAAAAGATCACGAGGAATAAATCAGCTGACTTGTATATGGTACCTTGGGCATTGTGGTATTCAACAGATTGGAGCGATCATCTGAAACATCTCTTATTGGAAAAGCCTCAGGCAGGCAAGGCCGATGATGTTATGCCAAAAGGATGGCTGGCCACGATATTCGATTTTGGATGGAAGTCTTCTATTTGTTACTGTAAATACTGTTCTATTTTGAGCTAACTGGGCATTCTATTTTAGTATTTTTTATTGTTATTGTTTTGGCACTTTTTTGTGCAGCCCCTTCATGACAAAGTTTTGGTACTGTTAGTAGTGTGTTTTGCAGCATTCTTTAAATCTGTATTATCTGATACCTTGTTTCTTCACTTCATAGGTGTTATCATATTTAACGTTGTTAGTGTACATGGAATAAAGCAATAACACAATTTCAGCAACACGCTTCCATTATTGCTATTATCAATTGACTTTTGGAGATCCATCAACTGGGAATTTATATTATTGTGAGACTTAATGCACTAGGGGTTAATTTTTTTATCAAATGTGTTTGAGTTGACAGTAACAAAGGAAATAATTGCTTTGGTTGTGTGATCTCTTTTGGTAGGGTTCCAAGATTTGTGAGAAAGATAAATTGAAACATGGTTAAAGATAAAGTTTTTCAATCTGTTTGCAATTAAATGTAGTTCTTACCTGTCAGTTTTACACATACGAGCATAGGTAGGAATGCACATAAGGATGATAGCAAATAGATTGATACATTATCGAGTGATTCAATGTCTCATTACATAGTAGGAGAGAGTAGTTATGCAACACTCAAAAACCTAATCTTTTAATGACTACATTAATTAACTTGTGATTACATAACTTTATTATAAAAACACCAACTATGGCTTTATTATAATAATAATATAATAATTTAATTTTAAGGTCACTGCCATGCCAGACACCAAATTGGTGTATGAGACCCCTTGTTTGTGGGACAAGGGACCCCCTCCGTGCAGGGATTTGACTGTTGAAGTCTATGGAGGTGTACATACCCTACCCCCTCTGGATTTGAACTTGTGACCTCCTAGGAGGAAACACATGCTCTTAAGTCTAAATCCTAGTAATGACCATTATATCTAACACTCTCCCATAATGGTCATATTACATAGAATTGTTCGTTCCAAAACAAAGACAAAACTTTGGACAAGCAATTTGTTTGCAACACTCCAAAATAAGGTCTTCAATCAGCCACCATCTTGGAGGTTGACTATCATTTTGTTTGACCATTGACTCACCAGCGAGACGAGAGCCATGTTCGCTGAATAGAACTTGGCTTGTTCACTGAACTCAACATATTAAAGTTTTGTTATTGCTTCATGTTTACCCTCATCGAGGCTCTTCCTCTTCATGAAGCTCAACAGATAATGCATAATGCATGCATGGTTTACCTTCTCATTTCTCCAAGTTCTCTCTAGTAACCATCATTGTCTCTTCACAATCCACTAGTTGAAACAAACCCTATATTTCCACACCCATAGCAATCATCTTTTGTTATTTTTGTCAACAATGAAACATCTATTACCACTGAAGACAACATCCTAATGTGGACTATGCTTCATATTCCAACTAATGGGAAGTAAATTTTATGCAAACCAGGAACATATTAGACAACCCTAATTAGCAACCTCTTACCTCTCATCTGAAGTTGAACACTTTAGTTTCGTTCGGTTCTATATTCTTCTCCACGATTCAAGACACAAAATCAGAGTTGGATCTGTGTTCAACAAAATCAATATAACAATCTTTCGAATTAGTCAAATGTCATGATGCACCTAAATCAATGTGCCAATATATTTGTTTCCAATGACTCCTTTATTGTTAGTTACAAACGCACAAAACTACTCTTTTCTTTACATTCAACTACATTGATTTATTTCTTCTCGCACTGATCTTCGAATAAAGGCCCTTGGTGGTGTTTTCTCACAACCATTTCGTGCAAAACTTTGGTCTTATGTCCTACCTTGCCACGATAAAAACACTTCATACCCTTCCCAGGTTTTTGAGTATATAAATCAGAGCTCCTGCTGCAATCTTCATGCTTGCCTTTCCCTTTGAACTGTGTTTTTAATGCTACTTTTGATTCTTCATTCACGCTACCAGTACCAAATTTCTTTTTCCAGCTATCATTCTGTGAAATTTTCTGACTTCACTGCTCAAATGTCGGATCAACATCTTCAGAAGTTATATTTAACGTTTCAACAAAGTTTTAATACAAAGGTGGTAAGGGTTTTCAACATATTTATTACCATATCTTATTCTTCATTCTTTCTATCCATCGCTTCTAAGTGGTATCTAATTTCTTATTTTCAATAAGTGGCCTGAAGTGATTTGTATTCCTCTATATTTATTGAAATCAATAAATAGGAAATGTTTTCATTCTTTCTATCCATTTCTTCTAAGTGGTATCTAATTTCTTATTTTCAATAAGTGGGCTGAAGTGATTTGTATTCCTTTATATTTATTGAAATCAATAAATAGGAAATGTTTTAATAAGAAAACTTTGCTTTTATTTGACGTCTCATGTGTGCTTTTCAAACATTCCCAAATCTTGCAAGCATCATCACAATCTTGCACTTGAGGGAGCATATTGGTCATGGAGAGCTTGATCAACATCATAGCCTCCCAATTTCTAGCATCAAACTTAGCATGGGCATTGTTATCGCTCAGTTTGTAGTTTAGGTCACAGGCTAAAGGATAGAGGACAAACTGACGCAACATGAACCTTCCCCACCCAATGTCACCTCGATGGGGAGGTTCTTTCTGTTTAGGGAGGTTAGCCCAGGGGAGACGTCCCCAGTAACCTGGGGTTTGAAGAGGCAGAAGATACTAGGTCAAGTTTTAAGAGTTCCCTCCTCGCAGGTTACCACCAGTGTCAGATAGTCCGGCTAATCAACCAATAAAAGAAGTGTATGCCCTGTTGAAAACACCTGCCCGGAACAAGACAAAAGCAACACAATATATATATATTTGCAGGCTATGACTCAAAGGGTTAGTACTTCTTTAACTATCTGATTTCATTCAATAAGCAATGCAATAGATACAAGATGAAGTCAACGTTTTGTTAATTAGCCTATGAAAGATTATCAATTCATCAATATCT